>JAOPUL010002961.1:31178350-31198248 GCA_027564515.1 Octopus rubescens
CAGAATCCTCATGAGTGAAAATGTCGAATACAAATGCATTAAACAGCGGTATGAATGAACTGAAAACAGTGCATATGAGGGTAGGAGTGGACTCTGAGCTTTGGTTGGCAACTCACCTAGTGATGGTATCACGATAAAAAAAATGCTGGTGACTGCACAACCTTAGAAATGCTTTCTCTAAATGAGAGTTGTCAAAATCAAATAATAATCACAACTGCGTTAACGGGACCGGAACTGGGAACAGTGAAGGTGTCGTGCACGACAGGCAAGGAGTGTCTGATCAAGCTCCTTCATGTCGTCTTCAAGCCATTGATCAGGGCCAGGTTGGCTGAGAAGTGAACCAAATAAAAGAGGATTCATGAAACGAATGAAAAGAATGTGGGATGAAAAAGGTATTTTTGAAGCATCCGCCCAGTGATTGATTGATCAGGCAAGGGCAATTCGTATGAATGACTGGGTTACAGAAGTAGAGGCTGAAGAAATTCAGAGACGAGTAAAAGGACAGCAGGAAGAGAGTGTAACAGTAATAGCAGAAAGTGGTAATGGTGCTGTAAGAGATGAAGAATATGAAAAAGAAGGAAATCCCTATGTGCCTGAGAATACTGATGAAGTAAACAGTGAAGATGACCTCGTTGGACAAATGGCAGTAAATGCTGTACACGATTTGAATGACGAAGAGAAGGTGATTCTAAAAATGCTGCGAGGTAAAATATATGATGGGAATGATGAAGTACCGCCAAATGTAAGATATATGGATAGAGGCAAAGTAAGAAAAAGCCACAGGCAAAGTAAATGACATTTTGATCTTTATAGAAGCAGAAAATATTAGCCAAACAAACCAGATAATCATAGCTGCTGTTGTAGCTGACGTAGTAGGATGCAAGCGGAAAAATGAAGAAATGAAAGGAAACGAAAGGGAAAAAAAACAACCTGGAGAAAGAATACGAATGAAGCTGGAAAAGACACGGAAAGAACTGGGGGAATTAAATAGGATATTGAGAGGAGAGCTCATAAATAAGATAGTAACCAAAGAATTGAATCGACAGTACAGGTTAGAGGAAAGGGGGAAAGCAAACAGAACATGAAGAATTGTGACAAAGGGTGACAGCGTTAAAGGCCAATTTAAAAAGATATGATTCTAGATGGAACGGTTTTGAACAGAATAGAATATTCTAATCAAATAGGAGGCGCCTGTTTGAGGAAATTGAGGGGGACCAACATCAGAATCTGATTCCAGATGCGGAAGAAAGTAAAATATTTTGGGGAGAACTGTGGAACAGGCCGTTAAGATATAATGAAAGTCCAGAGTGGCTAACATAGGTGGAAAGACAACTGGGAACGGTGCCAAGACAAAGGGACGTCAGAATTGACCTATATACAGTGAAACTGAAGTTAGAAGAAAATAGCAAGTTGGAAAGGACCTGCATCGGAGCAAAATCGCTCTGGATGAAAAGTGCAAGTTACACCCAAATACAAAAGTAATTGGGGCGCGTGTGGAAATAATTGAGGCGCTGTGGACCCACAACACACGAGGAAAAAATATGGCACGGTTGAAGTTTGATTCCAAACAGAGGCAGACGCAGGGTTCTGCTCTCCAACAATACTGATGAGGGAAGAATTCTTTCTGCCTAATCCCAAGCTACCACAGTCAACACCTGGCAATAGAGTTGTAGATGTGCTGCTAGAAATGACCATCACCTGGTTGTTGGCGGCTGTTTTCCATCATTTCGGGGACGATGAAATAAGTACCAGTTCAGCTATGCAATTGCTGGCCTTGTGCAAAAATTTGAAATCATTATTATTATTATTATTATTGAGTGAGTGAGCAGCGCATGCCATCAAAGTGACACTGGGGTACAAATATATGAAGCCCAATATACCCATCATGACTATCCGTCAGTATTAGTATTAGTATTAGTATTAGTATTAGTATTCGTTTATCGACACGTGTTGCACATCGCTCCCGTAAGTGTTTTGTTATTCACATTGTTACCAATTGTTATACATTGTACATTTGTTATCACATTGCATAGATAAACTAACCAGGACCTTGAGGAGCTGGTTAGTTATTCTCCATCCGTGGCCCTTAAGGGTTATTTTGGTGTTTGTTTGGGCTAAAACTCCCTCAATTTTTTCAAAAAATAAAGATTGCGAACGAGAATTGTTCGTCAGCCGAAAGGAACAGCCAGTCATCCGGAAAAGAGAACAGCAAAAGACAATGACAGATTTATCAGCAGCAACAACAACAAGTACAATAGCTTATTCTTTTATTAGCCACAAGGGCCGACATAAAACATCATTAAATGACATGACACAAACATAAAGAAACAATACAATACAAGACAAAGGGTTTTACATCGTTGGAACAAATTAAAACTTCCAAAAGGGGAGGTGCTCGTGGAAAAAAACACACAAAAGCCACGGGTGTCTTACAAACAGGGCAAGAGCCCTTCTTTTATTTTTCACAGGCGAAGAACCAATATTTCATGTCTGTGGTAGAACCAATATTTTCATCCTTGTAGTAGAACCAATATTTCCATCCTTGTAGTTGAACCAATATTTCCATCCTTGTAGTTGAACCAATATTTCATGTCTGTAGTAGAACCAATATTTCTTGTCTGCGGTAGAACCAATATTTCATGTCAGTAGTAGAACCAATATTTTCATCCTTGTAATAGAACCAATATCTCATTTCTGTAGTAGAACCAATATTTCATGTCTGTAGTAGAACCAATATTTCATGTCTGTAGTAGAACCAATATTTTCATACTTGTAGTATAACCAATATTTTATGCCTGTAGTATAACCAATATTTCATGTCTGTAGCATAACCAATATTCATATCTGTTGTAGAACCAATATTTTTATCCTTGTAGTGGAACCAATATTTCATGTGGAGCACAAAAATTCACGTTTTGGCATGACTACAAGAACAATAGCGCACGTGAAGTTTATGAAAGTAAATTCGTCGCAGGAACAAAATAAATCATTGACAACAAAAAGCAACAATACAAATGAGAACACTGCCACTTCTATCACCACTACCGGTGGAAGCAGCAGAGCCATAACCACCACACCAGCACAACACCATTAACAAAAAAAGACAACAAACAAAATGAACCACACAAATCCAATCTAAGTGATTTCGCGCAAGCGACCCGCCAAGTAAGCGAAAATATTTTTATTAACGAAAATGATTTAAAAAGTACTAAACGTATGTTGAAGAAATGTGAGAGAAATGTGGTACTAAATATTCCTAGAACTATCCAGCAAGAAACTAAATTGCGGACTGTTCTATATAAAATAATTGGAGGGAAAAGCAGAAAAGTAAAGCAGGCTACACATCAGAAAATCGAAAAATGTTTAAGACCAATTTGGAAGAACAAAACCTACATAGCCAGGGGGAAACAATATGTGACTGTCGAAGTGAGGTTCGCCTCAGAGTTGGCCAAAAGTCACTCGACAGCCCCGCTAACGAGTGACGAACTCATTTTCATCCTTATTTTTCTAGGTCGAAGGGTGTTAAAAGTAAGAATCCTAAATATACCCCCAGAAATAAACATCTGCTGGTTGGTGGTTGCGATTCTCTTCGACATATAAGAAAAAACCACCACACTGCGAATACAGAGATTACAGAAGCAGAATTGGTTAGGACAGGTGATGCAGCTACAAATACAGTCAGACCAGCCAAGCATCGAGGCCATCCCAGACTACATAAACCTAGTGGGTGCCACAAAGAAAACCAAGATGTCACCTATGCGGAGACACAAATCATCGCAAACTTTCTGCCCACAACAAAAGAGAAATGTAAGCCCCCCCCACCATATTTTCCGACACCAGCAGCAGCACCATCACAACAGCAACAGTACCAGCAGAGGCAGGGGATCGCCACAGCTGCAAAAATAACAGTAGCAACAACTGCAATCACAGCAGCACCGACAGCAGTAGCAGCAACAGCAACAAGAACAACAACAGTGGAAGCAACAGTAGCAAACAAAACTCACCAACATACCAGACAGTAGCAAAGACAACCTTACCAGAATACTCCAAAAAAACAACAGAAAAACAGCAAAAATCTCCTCACGTGTTCTGAACAGTCAGACATGTCCTGCTGTGAGGAGGATGACAAAGAGCCTAAATGGCAAATGGCCGGTAGACCAAATAAAAGAAAAAGAAACAACACCATACTGACATCAACACAAAACACTGGCAGGTATGAATAGAGTGGGGATACACTTTCGAAAACAAAAACACAAACACCTCCCCCAACAGCAGCCACACCAGTATTGTCAACAACATCATCCCCACCAATAACATCACAACAACTATCACAGACACCACCATCACAAGCACAACCCAATTTACACGCACAACTCGCATATCACACATCCCAACAACAGCAACATTCAAACATCATAAATTATATGGCAATAAATTATATGGCCATGAATTATATGGCCATGAACAACAAAGAACTCATGGAACACATTTATAACCTTACATACATCACACCAATTTCTCCAGACCAACGAAGAACACACCAAAACGCATAAATGTAATCCAAACATCACAAAAAACGAGATATATACGAGATATATTTATCTCCATGTCAACCGGGAATGGGAGGTGGAACCGTGGTGTTGTTCCGAAGAGGCCTGAATCTCAAGATAAGGACTATTTTCCTGGAACCAGTAGGTAAGTTGATGGTTCTGGATGTGAACAGTAGTGACGGGAGTGCCCTCAGATTGGTGGCTGTTTATGCTCCGACAGGAGCAGGACAGCTTGATTTCTTCAGACGTCTGGAGGTTTTCCTAGGAACGTCCCGACTAGTGTTAGTGGGTGACTGGAACGCCGTCTTAGAACCACATTTGGACTGTGTGGGGCTAGCGGATAAAAGAGGATGTGATAAAAGCCTAGCATACCTACTCAGATATTTTCAAATGTCTGACGGGTACTGACTGGATTTCTCAGATGTGCCAATGTGGACTTGGACGAATCGCATCGAGTCATCCGGGTCGTATCTAGACAGGGTATTCTGTAGGCCATTAGATAAAGATAGTATAAATTGTCCCCTTTTCAAACTAGTCGGCTATACAAACCACAAATTTGTGATCTGTACAGTCGACCTAGATAAGCTTAGAAGGCGGGGACCCGATTACTGGGAGCTGAACGCATTACTCTCGGTGTGCCAAGCTTACAGAGACCGGATTAGAGAATTAGTTAAGCGGGCGTTGACGGGGACAATTGTCAACAACAAATGGTGGTTTGCCCTGAAAATGGCAATTAGAATAGAATCAGTTAGGTTTAGTAAAGCATTAGTGATAGAAATAATT
Organism: Octopus rubescens; assembly: GCA_027564515.1. NCBI lineage: Eukaryota > Metazoa > Mollusca > Cephalopoda > Octopoda > Octopodidae > Octopus > Octopus rubescens. The sequence goes on from JAOPUL010002961.1 coordinate 31,183,684, forward strand.
AAAACAGACGAGAACTTAGTTAGAAATTTAGAAGAGGCACTTATGAAAGGCATTGCAACCGACGTGCTGGCCGCGAGATTGGCCATGGATCAATTCTTCAACGCTAAACACGAAGGTTGCATTGTCAGAGCTAAGGTGTGTGCTCTAAGACAAGAGGAAACGAAAGCCGATGGGCTCGAGTGGCAGAGGCACAACGTGACAACAAAGCCTCAATTTGGTTTTTGGTGGACCAAAATGGGCGCATGGAACTGGAGCCCGGGCAGATGTGTGCGGTATATCAACAGCACTTCACCCAATTGTTTGGGGCGAATGGCAGTCCGGAACGCAAGATGAACTTCAGTGCAAGATGGGAAGCGATGACTGGTTGCACGGGGGAGGGGGGGTTAGCCTGGTTTGGATGGTCTGCTCTATGAGCTTTATTTTTATATGCCAGAATTGTTTAGCGGCCTTTTAACAGATATCTACCGCATCTGGCAGCTGAACGGAAGAATTCCCAATTCTGTGAGTCGAGGAGCGCTGGCACTGATATGAAAGGGCCCAAACAAGGGAGTGGGAGGGGGGATAAATAGAAAATGTTAGGCCTATAACGCTGCTCAATGCAGACTTCAAAATTTTGGCAAAATTTTGTTAGCAAAGAGGCTGGCACTAGTCGTCGAGAAACTGATTGGTGATGCGCAAACATGCGCAATCTCAAGCAGATCCATCCACGACAACTTCCACCTCATGCGATACATCATAAATACGCTGGGTAAGGAATCTGGTATGGGTGGGGTCCTGATCAATTTAGATCAATCTAAAGCCTTCGATAGGGTCGACCACCAATACTAGGCAGCCATTCTCACAGCGGCCGGTGTCGGTCCCGCTGTCCGTGGCTGGATCGCTGCAACGTAGTGACATTTCCTCGGTAGTTCGGCTGAATGGTTATCTATCGGAACCATTCAGCATCATGCGTTCGGTCCGTCAAGTGTGTCCCCTTTCATCTCTTCTGTATGTACTGACTCTAGAACCACTACTGCGGAAATTAGAGGTGTTGAGATGCCTCCCGCGTGAGCTAGGACGTGGAAGAACCATGTCGGCATACGCAGACGACGTTACTGTCATTGTGTCGAACAGCACATAGACCTGGGCGACACTGCACTAAAAGAATACGACGCGGTGACAGGAGCAGAAATTTACAAAGAAAAGACAGTGAGCCTGCAACTCGGCCTCAAGCTTTGGCCGAGGCAGGACGTCTGGTATCTAGAGTGTCATCAGGCGCTCACAGTCCTCTGTCAACCGGGCAATGCAGTCGGTGGAAGTTACATTTAGGCGTTCTATAGAAGGTTAGTGGTGGGCAAGTGCAACGACGTTCTTGGGGAGACTATGGGCGTCGACGTGAATGAGTTGGCTAGTCTGTTCCGGAGGACTTCGGGGTCGGAGTTTATGGATAACTTCTAGAAATCCTTGGTCTTGAAGTGCTACCGAGGGGAGGGCATTGCCAGTTCGGGATAAACACTACAGGCATGGAAATGACGTCAGCCGGGCTTGCCCGAGATACGCGCAGAGCGACGAAACTGTTCTGCACGCCCTCGTCCAGTGCCCGAGCATTGTTGACTTGTGGGTTTATGTCGAAGAGCAGCTGCTGTCGCGTCTAGGACGGATTCGGCTATCAGCTGAGTCCATCTTGAAGATCACCCCACCGCCTTTCTTCGGCTCGGAAGGGCAGGTAGCGTTTCTTTGTCTGGCGGCGTTAGCGGAAAAGGTTGTGTGGTGGACCAGGTTGAAAGGACTGAAGACAGACACTTTCCTCTTTGGCCAATCCCTCATCAACCTTTTCAAATTTCACTGGAAAAGGAAAGTAAGGATAGAGAGGGAAGTGCTGCTGTTTTGTTAAAAGGTGGGTGAAATTAGCGCGAATGGCCCGAGTCAACGGCCCTACTCTAAGTATGCGCCTCTAGATCAAGAGTAGAGGAAGTGAAGAGGGCGCTGGGTCTAGAGGTCAGAGCGATTGTGGTTTTTCTGGGGTTTTCCAGGACCAGCCCTTGGAAGTCTCCCTCTTTTGGGGATTTAATTGTTATAATTTTATTCTTTGTTTACACGATTCAAATACCACTGTTTTTGTATATTGTCCTGTACCGTCCACAATATTTTTATATGGACCCTCTGTGGTTAATAAAGAAAAGATTATTATTATTATTATTATTATCATGTAAGGTGGTGAGCTGGCAGAATCGCTAGCATGCTGGGCAAAATGCTTAGCGGCATTTAGTCCGTCTCTACCTTCTGAGTTCAAATTCCGCCGGGGTCGACTTTGCCATTCATCCTTCCGGGGTCGATAAAATAATTACCTGTTTAACACTTGGGTCGGTGTAATCGACTAAACCCCTCCCCTGAAATGGCTGGCCTTGTGCTTAAATATGAAACCGGCAACCTCCACCTTATGCGATACATCATAGAGAGGGCTGGGACTAAACCTGGCTTCGGCGGGGCTCTGATCAATTTGGATCAATCCAAGGCATTCGATAGGGTCGACCATCGCTATTTGGAAGCCGTCCTTGAAGCGGTCAGTTTCGGACTCATTTTCTGAGGCTGGATTGCTGCAATACATAGCGGCAACTGCTCGGTGGTCAAAGTAAACGGCCATCTATCGGACCCGTTTGGCATCGCTCGCTCGGTCCGTCAGGGCTCTCCGCTGTCACCTCTTCTGTACGCACTGGCTTTTGAGCCACTGCTGCGGAAGTTGGAACAATTAAGGGGTATCCCTTTCGCACCGGGACAAGGGAGGTCAGCGGCGGCGTACGCGGACGACATCACCGTCATATATCGGACGCCTCCGAAGTGGAGATAGTTGGCACCATTCTAAAGAAATATGAGTCGGTTGATGGGGCCAAAATCAACGCCGACAAGTCGGTGGGCTTGCGGTTAGGCACCTGGAGAGGCAGATCGATGCCGTCGGACCCCGGACAGACGGACCAGTTAAACTGCTCGGAGTCTGGTTTGATCCCGACCTCCAAGTGGATAAGAACTAGGGCGAGGTGACGAACAGGATGGCCAGCTTTACCCAAAAATGGGCTGAGAGGAAGCTGTCCCTGAAAGGTCGTGCAGAAGTGGCGAATGCCTACATCGTCTGTTATAATTTAGCATCTGACAGTCGTGTCTTGCCAGGGTTACTGCTTGACCAGGTTGGAGTGTCTCTTATTTTATTTCTTGTGGAAAGGACGCGTCCCAATGGTCAGGAGATCGGTCTGCTGCCAACGCTCTCTGAATGGTGGATTAGGCATGCCATGGCTTCTAATGCGTAGACACACGCTCAGGTTGCGCCACCTGCAACAATTTCTGTGGGCTCCGTTTGTGAGGCTCGTCTTTCCGCAGCACGTCTCCTTGACGAAGCTGCAGTCCTGGGTGAAGAAAAGACCGAAACTGGGCGCCTGACATCTAGAGTGTGGTCAGGCGCTCACAACCCTCTACCAGTCGGGCAATGGGATCGGTGGATGTTCCGCAATTTATAGAGGATTAGTGGCGGGAAAGTGCGACGATGTTTTTGGGGAGACTCTGGGCGTTGATGAAAACGGACTGGCTAGTCTGTTCCGAAGGACGTTCCGGTTTGGAACTATCATGGATAATTTCCAGATGTCCTTGACCTGGCAGTGCTACCGGGGGGCGCTACCGGTTCGAAATAAACTCTACAGGCACGGATGTGCTGTCAGACGGGCTTGCCCGAGGTGCCTGCAGAGCGACCAAACCGTTCTGCATGCACTCTTTCAGTGTCCGGGCATTGCTGACTTGTGGAGTTATGTCGAACAGCTGCTGTCACGTATGTGACGGATCCCTCTGTCGGACGAGTCCATAGTAATGATAGCCCCGCAGTCCTCCTTTAATCGGGCAGGCAAGGCATTTTTCCTTTGCATGGTGGCTGTGGCGAAAGAGGTTGTCTGGTGGACCAGGCTGAAAGGAATGAGGACAGATACATTCCTCTTTGGTAGCGGCCTCTTCGACTTTTTCAAGTTTCATGGAAGTGGATGGTGGAAAGGGAGGTGCTGTCTGCAAGTGAATTTATGTAAAGGTGGGTGAAAGTTGCGAAAATGGCAAGAGTGGATGGCACTACTCTAAGTGTAGACCTGTGAGTCGGAGGAAATGAATTATAGAGGGCACTTGTCCTTGGTATTCAGGGAGATCTTGGATGGTGGGGTTCCTTGATTATCTCTAGAGGCCCCCCTGTATCAAGAGGACCACATCATTATCATCCCTTTCTTTTTCATAACTATGTATACTATGTATATATTCACTCTCTTTCCGGATAAAATGTTGGTCTCTTTTAAGCATTTAACCTAAAAGCCGGCTACTAATCGACAGAGACATTAACGCCTAGCAAAAACTCGATTCAATGTAACAGCATAGAACGTAAACATGAAAGAAAGCCAGTTTAATAAAACAGCAAATCATATACATTTTACGAGGAGGAAAACTACTAATTTATTGGCAGAAAACCCAAGTAGACACATTAGTAATGATATAAAACAAAAGGAACACAAACGCACACACGCAAACACTCTCTTTCTCCAGCTACTTGCGCATTTTCGTCAAGCAAAGGAATGAATGAAGATTCCGAACTGATAAAACAGGAAAGCATTTTTAGCCTTCTCTCTTTCGCTGGAGTTACCTAAAGTACACAGACCATAAATATGACTTATCTGATAGAAAAGTGTCTTGCACAGCTTCACAACAAGGAAAGGGGTATTATTACTTCAATTTGTTATCGAACAGTAAAAGAAGAAATGTCAGCACCGATATTGTGGAATGGTATATCTTTTGTGAGCCGAGAGAGAAATTATGAAACCAATGAAAGAGGAAGCAGAAAACTGGCCAAACTGGTGCGTTATACATCAATCAAGAAGCTCGAACCATAATTCATGTGGATGTACAATACAAAGGTTTACGTTAAACGATATTGGGGTGATAACGATCACCTTTGTCTCATTGTCACTTTCGTAGTGGATGACGGAGAGGTGGTTAGCATTGAAGTAACTGAAAACGGAAAGTAATCGAGTGAAGGCTGTATGGATATACATGTCCTAATGACCCTCAAAGACCATAGAACAATTACAGAGCTACGGAGATGTTCTTTGTCGTGAGCAAGGCACGGAACTGGTTGTGCCTGAAGAAGAATTAGATGATAGTTATGAAGCAGTAAAAGTCACTGGAGGAAGGAGAAAAGCAAGGAGTTATTTCAATAAGAAGAAAAGCAGGGTAGGAGAGAGAGAGAGAGAGAGAAAGAAAGAGAGAGAGAGAGAAAGAGAGAGAGAGAAAGAGAGAGAACAGCATGGTCAATAGCAGAACCAGCAGGTTCCTGGGTGGCTGCTACCCCTAAGACACTGCTAATAATATTACCAATTACATTTCAAAGAATGGCTGAAAGACTCGCCAACCTCTCAGCCAACCAAAAGCTTTAAACCAAGAAGAATGCAGCTAGGAATCCAAGTTATGTCACCCAAAGAGGTGGAGAAAAACGAACGAAAAATAGAGGTGGAAAACTTCGGGAATGGTGAGAAAGGCAAATCATAAAGAAAGAAAGAAAGAAAAAAAAGAAAAGAAAAGAAAAGAAAACTAACCTTAGGGGCAGCAGACAAAACAAATGGTGAAACTCTAATCCAACTCTGATTTTCACATAACAAACAATTATTCAAGTAAACTGTATGTAGATTTTGGGACAGATTCTCAAGGAGATGAGCTCCCACTAAGTGAAGTATGATAAACTCAGCACTGTTATGAAAATATCACAAAAACATGAACGCTTTCTTGTCCGCTCCATTACCCAAACTGTTGTTCATCGGCATTTTGCGGGAGGACAGATTTTTAGTATCTGGACGAAGTGAACAGGAAAATAAGAAGTTGTAAGGAAATCTGATGTGACCCGAGGAACTTGGAGCTTTCCTTAAACCAGATTTCTTTAAATTTTTTCTGCCTTTTTATTTACTTGATTATTTTGTGTAATTAAAAAAGTGATTTTTTTTTATATTGTTTATATAATTTTGTTGTGTTTATCATAGCATAGTTTCCAACACATATATGCGTTTTCATTGTACGAATAAATGTAATAATTAAAAAAACAACACGTCGTCGTCGTCGTCATCATCGTCGTCGTCGTCGTCGTCGTCGTCGTCGTCGTCGTCATCATCATCATCATCATCATTGGGATAATTCTCAGTCTTGTGTGCCAGAGAATGGTATTGCTGCTGTAAAAGGATGCAGCAAGGGAAATGTTTGATAATTTCAGACCCATAATTGTGATGAACACAGTTTAAAACTTTGGTCAAAAAGCTTAGAAGACGCCAATGTTTGTTAGCAGCAATATCATTGATAATGTAGACCTGTACGATCTCATCACATTTAATCCACAATAAACAGGGGCTCGGTGGAAGTCTGATTAACTTGTATTACTCGAAAGTTTTTGACAGGTTCGACCATCATTACCTAGCAGGTGTCCTAAGTGCAGCTGGTTTGATTTCCATATTCAGAGGCTGGGTCGCTTCAATGTATAATGACATCTGCTTCGGGGTCAGAATAAGGAGTCACACATCGGAACTATTTCGAATCATACTCTCAGCCTCTCAAAGATATCTTTCGCTCTTCACTTCTGTACATTTGCGCTGCTACTGGAGATGGCAAGAGTAAGCTCACTCAAATTAGGATGCGGGGATGATGTCACGCCGATGATGTCACGCCTATGATGTCACGCCGATGATGTCACGCCGATGATGTCACGCCGATGATGTAATGCCGACGATGTCACGCCGATGATGTCACGCTGCCAGCTACCTCAATTTTGTACTAACTGATGAAACACAAGGTGACAACAAGCGAAGACCTCCTACCAAAACAAGTCAGTCGGTTTGTAACTTGGCACAGAGAGGCAAGTTTACGACAGTTTGTGAATGTCATTGAACGTCCGGTTACTTTCATGGGATCAGGTTCCATGCAAGTAAGAGTAGCTAGTATCAAACAGAATGGGGCGAGAGGAAACTTTTTCTGAAATATCAGGCCATAAGCACAATTATGGGTTTGAAATGTTCCCCGAGCCCGCGCTCTTTCCTGAAACATCAGGAAAATGTGGCGAACGCCTGCATCGCTTCCCTTATAGCTCAACAATTGCCCGCCATGCCTTACTTCAGTCCACACTGGGCCAGACTTCAGTATATGGTTTACTATTCTTGTGGAAGGCGCATGATCCGCTGGTCAAATGGTCCATCTACTGACAACATCCTTACAACATGGAGGGTTCGATATGCTATGGCAAACAATCTTCAGGCATGCATTATGGCTGTGGAAGTTATTACTTTTCAGTTAGCTGGAGTGGTTACTGTTCGGCAGGCACCTTTTCTCACAGCTGGTTTCTTTAATTGAGCTGCAGTTCTGAGCAATTATTTAATTTTGATCTCATAAACAAAATAAAATGCTGGCGGCTTATATAAACACAATACAACAATCGAAGGGAAGTGTTTTGAGGAGATCAATTTTAAACCTCAATTCAATAAATGTTTTAGTGAGGATATACATAATTGTAAGAATAGTTTCTAAATGACGTGGGAATCTGTCAGACAACTGCAAACAAAAATAGACTTCTGGAAGGGCTGACAAGAAATCTTAGTACTCTGGAAAATCGGATTTATTGTTTTTTTACGAGTTTTAAGAAAATGATTTCTTTCGCCTTCCTTTTCCCGACCAGTATAGTTATATTCGGAATAGGTAGTATAAATGTACTTATCTTGGCGTCACGGAAAGTTTTCAGAAAGATCTCGGGAACGAAAGGTCTGTATGGGGCGTAAATAATAGCGAAGGTGGAACCATCAACCTAATTATCCTATGTGCCTAAACATTTGTGGAGTTTTGTCGAACAGCTGTGGTCACATCCATCATGTATATCACCTCACGAACTTCCTTTGGCTGATAGTAACAGGGAGTTTCTCTCAGTTTGATATCTATGGCCAAAGCAGTTTTGTGCTGGACGCAACTGAAATGATTGAAAACAAACAATTTCTTCTTCGGGTTAACCCCCACCCCCATCGACTCATTTCATTTTCATTTGAAGAGAAACATAAGGAATTGGAGATAGATGCTACCCCGTCATTTAGTAAATTTGTAGAAAGTTGGGTAAGAGTGGTGAAACGGCTCTATTATATAGAAATGTATCTTAACAAAACCCAGGAGACTGGAGCGAGCGACGCAGACCCAGATGGAAAAACGCCTAAGATGAGTATGGGGGATAAAACTATGTCGCTCGTGGGAGACGCTTTTGCACAGTTGAGGTGAGATTCCCAACTGAAGAATTAGTCAAAGAAAGTACAACAACCTTAAAAGTGAAGAATTGTGGCTAATTTCGATATACCTCGGTCGGAGGGTGGTTAAAATATAGGTAGTAGAGGTGCCAACATAAGTGGACATCTCTTTGCTGGTGGCAGCCGTATTATACGACATCGAGAACAAAACAATAATTCACGGGAATGGACTTATTGATACACACTGATAAGAGTAGTATCAAAACTATCCCTTATTTGATCAACATTTCTAATGGTACACAGTTATTCGTAGCAGTCGAGGGCAGAAAGCCGAGTTGCCACATTTGTGGCGAGGCAGACTACTTAAAGGCTTTCTGCCTCATGCAAAGCAAAGGAAAACCCCCTGCTGCTGCAGACACCTCTAACACAACAGCATAAAAAGCAACAGCAGTAGCAACAAAAGCATCAGTACCAACAGCAGCAACATCCAAAAGAAGAGCAGCATCGACAGAAGGAGCAGTAGGAGAGCTCCTTTCAACAAAATCACTAGCAAGCACCAGTAACACAGCTGAGAAAAACAATAACTTCACCTGCACCATCGCAACCGAGAGAAGCCTCTCCCACACCGGTCGACCAGACCACCAGCTTAGAAATGCGCGACTGCGCAAACAGACATACTTCTCCTCACTGCCAAAGATTTCTCCGACTGTGTAAACTTGTCTAGCGAAGAAAACAGTTTGGGAAAACCACCAGAATGAATCCTCTTGAAAGGAAAAAGAAAGAAATTACAAAATGAAAAGCGAGGTACAAGACTGAAAACGAAGAGGTTAGAAAAGGAGACTCAGAAATCAACAAACTATCGCACACTCTACACCAACACAATTAAAAACATCTCCAAGACTAAAACACCACCAACATTCCTTGGTTCTGAGTTAGATATTTCTATAATCCTATAATCTTATTTTTGTCACATGCTTTCACTGCACTACCGAGCGCAACCCCGTGCGCCTTGGGTGTGAGCTGTGGTTTGTTTTGGTGTTATTTTCACTATATTGATAGTGCTTTACGTAGGATGTGTGCAGTGCCTAGTAGTGCTATTTTCTGTATGTTATAGATATTCGTAAGTCCTGGTGTTTTGGTTATGTATTTGTCTGTATGTTTTTTTTATCATGCCTAATGCACCTACATTACAAACACCTCATCAATCGAAAACACATAGCAATCCAGATCAACGGCATGAACAACACTCCCAAGGCATCACTAATTACACGGCCATAGACACAAACTACAAGAACTTAATAAAACATATTAAAAAAATACACGGTCATTACTCTAAAGGAAAACATCTCACCCTTGCATAACACCCCTAATAACATACACATTATAAAAATAACGCAAGAAACTTACAATAAACTGAAAGCAAAATATCCCAAAGGACTGGGAGATTTTTGTGGGACCGCAAATGCAAAACTATACAACGAAATGCTTGTGGAGACACCCACAAACAGCCAGGACAAAAGACATATCTATTCACAGAAATAGGGTAAATGATTCTCTTCATTCTCCTTTATGGCAAACATAGCCTTGCTCAGAATAGTAAGAATAAATGCACGCAGCCTTCAGTCTCTGCTTTGAGTCCTGAGCTTCTCAACCATTATTGGGATTTTATTTGATTTCTTTTCTGTTTAGCTTATCCCAGTATTTTCTATATAAGGGCTTTTCGTGCCATCGTTTTATCATGGTATTTTGTAGTTACAGTTTTAGTTTATATTTTTAGTTGCTTTACAGCTTTTGTTGTTTGATCTTTTTCTTCATAGTTGTCAGGTACAATGACCTCTTTCTTGTATTTTTCGACTTCCTTAAAGAAAGTTTTTTGTTTTGATCAAGTTTTGTAGCTACTTGTACCAATTTCCCTTGGCTCTGAGTTAGATATTTCTATAATCCTATGATGGTTATATTATAGTAATTTTCTAGTTATATAAGGCATCTACCACCTTCAATTCGTTGTATACCTTTCTATGTCAGATTTTGGGTGGTGTATCCTAAATTCCGTCATTATTTTCTTCTTATTTTCCTGTTTAGTTTGGTTTTTTAATTTAGTGTCGAATTTAGAATATTGTAATAACTTATAACTGGGACAACTAGAGTATTGATACCTATTATCTTGTTTTTCACATTGAGATTTGTTTTAAGTATTAATTTAACTCTATTATTATTATTATTATTATTATTATTATTATTATTATGGTTCAGTAGTCTTAATTTTGTCACAAGCTTGCACTGTACAACCGAGCGCAGCCAGGTGCGCCTTGGGTGTGTGCTGTGGCTTGTTTTGGTGTTATTTTCACTATATTGATAGTACTTTACGTAGGATGTGTGCAGTGGCTAGTAGTGCTATTTTCTGTATGTTATACATATTCGTAAGTCCTGGTGTTTTGGTTATGTATTTGTCTGTATGTTTTTTTTTATCATACCTAATGCACCTATTATTATTATAGGGATTGTTTCTAGTTTTAGGCTCCACATTGGGGCTATCTCTATTTCCAGATCTTTGTATTTTGAGAGTCTCTCTCTGCGCTGTTCTCTAAATATTCCAGTAGGCTATTTCTTTCCATTTGTACACACTCTTCCACAGCAATTAAATCTCTTCTACCTTGGTCTCTCTTCAAGTACAGCCGATTGATATCAACTTTTGGATAATGAGCTCCATACATTTTCAACAGCTTTATGGTTTTTTGTCAAGTTTCTGTATGTCGTTTTTGGTCCAGTCTACAATTCCTACTCCATATCTGATTACGGGTACTGCTCTTGCCTTTATTGCTTCAGGAACATTTCTTGCATTCAACTTTGATTGTAATAGTTTTCTCACAATCCTTGTATACTCCCTACTGGTAATTTGTTTCATTTGTTCATGTTTTATTTCATCCGCTTCCAGTTTCCCCAAATACTTATACGACTGTCCTTTCTCAACCGCTTTTATTGTTTGGCCATCTGGCATTTCGATTCCCTGGCTTCCTTCAACTCTTCCTCGTTTCATCTTCAAAATAATGCTCTTTTCGATCCCCAACTCCATACCTACATCATTTGAGAAAATGTGAACAGTGCGTATAATACTTTCAAGCGGTTTCTCATTTTTCGCAGAAAGCTTTATATTATCCATAAAAAGGTGATAATTCATTTGACCATATCCTTTTCCCAAATCGTAAGTTATTCTAATTTTTCGCATTGCCAATCTGAGCGGTACCATGGCCTATACAAATAGCAATGGAAATAAGCTATCACCCTGAAATATTCCACGTCTGATGTTCACTTTTGCAAATCTTTGTTTTCCTACAATAAATTCAGTATTCGAATGTCTGATACTTTCATTAACAATTTTTCCATATTATGTGCCACTCCAAACATGCTCATTGTCTTATCCAACTGTGCGGTACCATGTCATATGCTCTTCTGTAATTTAACAATGCTACGTTCAGTCCTGTCAATCTGCATTTACAATTTTTAATTATCATTTTATCAACTAATAAGTGGTCTTTTGTTGCTCTACAATTCTTTCCTGAACCCTTTCTGTTCTTCTGGAAGTAGATTGTTACTTTCCAGATGATTATATAGGTTTTCCGTCAAGACACAAGTCATACGCTTCCACATAGGTAGTAATCAGGTTATAGGTCGAATATTAGATATCAAGTTACCTTTCAATGTGTTCTTGAGGCATAACAGCGTTCGTCCACTTATCATCCAGGTAAGGACGTGACCATGCTGCAGGCATTCATCCAGTTGTGCAGCGATACTTTTATGCAACTGTGTAAAGTTCTTCAGCCAATAGCCTTTTACTCCACCCGGGCCAGGTCCTTTCCAATTTGCTATTTTTTTAAACTTCAGTTTCACTGTATATAGATCAGTTCTGGCGTTCTTTTGTCTTGGCACATTTGCAAGTTGTCTTTTCACCTGTGTTAGTCACTTTGCACTTTCTTTATGTCTCACCGGCCTGTTCCGCAGTTATCCCCAAAATACTTTGCTTTCTTCCGCATCAGGAATCAAATCCCGATGCTGGTCCCCCTGTATTCCATCAAAAGGACGCCTTCTATTTGATTGGAACAGTATATTCTGTTCAAAACCTTTGCATCTAGTATCATAACCTTTCAATTTGGCCTTTAACGCTGTCACCTTTTGTGATAATTCTTCATGTACTGTTTGCTTCCCCCTTTCTTCTAACCTGTACTGTATATTTAATTTTCTAATTACTACCTCATTCGTGATCTCTCCTCTCATTATCCTATTCACTTGCCCCAGTTCTTTCTGTGTCTTTTCCAACTCCATTCCTATTCTCTTCCTCTGGTTTGGTTCTTTCTTTTCATTTCCTTCATTTCTTCAGTATTACGTTTATATCCTACTGTTAGCTACTGCATTAGCAGCAGCCATGATTAGCTGGTTTGTTTGACTAATGTTTTCTGTTTTAATCAAGCACAAAACGTCATTTACTTTGCCTGTGGCTCTCCTTACTTTCCCTCTGTCCATATATCTTACATTGGGTGGTACTTCATTGTTCCAATCATACATTTTACCCCGCAGCATTTCTAGAATCTCCTTCTCTTTGTCATTCAAGTCGTGTGCAGCATTTAATTTACTGTCACTTGTCCAACTAGATCATCTTCATTATTTACTTCATCAGTAATCTCAGGCACATAGGGATTTCCTTCTTTCTCATATTTTCATCTCTTACTCCTTCATTACCACTTTCTGCTACTGCTGTTTAACTCTCTCCCTGCTCTCTTTTATTATTCTCTGAATTTCTTCAGCCTCTAATCCTGTAACCCAGTCATTCATACGAATTCCCCCTTACCTGGTCTATCAATCGCTGGGCAGATGCTTCAAAAACTACTTTTTCATCCCATGTTCTCTTCATTCGTTTCACGAATCCACTTTTATTTGACTCACTTCTCAGCCAGCATTCAATTACAATTCTGTTTACCTCTTTTTCCCATTTCATTTTCTCTTTTTCTTTTGCACTTTTCATTTCGATTCTGGTCCTGATCAATGGGCTGAAGACAACCTTCGGGAACTTGATCAGACACTCCTTGCCTGACCTGCGCGACACCTTCAGTGTTCACAGTTCCGGTTCCTTTAACGCAGTTGTGATTATTATTTGATTTTGACATCACTCATTTAGAGGTAGCATTTGTAATGTTGTGCAATCACCAGTATTTTTATCGTGACGCCATCATTAGGTGGTTAGCTAAGCAAGGCTCAGAGAGTCCAAATCTACCCTCATATGCAGTTTCCATTTCATTCATGCCGTTGTTTAATGCATTTGTATTCGACATTTTCACACATGAGGATTCTGCTGTTGAAGTGACACCATCACCGGTGTTTTTATTGAGGCACCATCTCTAGAGATGTTGCCGGCAAAGACTAAAGGGACACCCTTATCCCGTGAGATAGACTTAACACCGCCGGACGTCAACCTGGTATTTCAAGGTCTCGGGCTGGGCTTAGAGGTACTACACCTTGCCCAATGGTTACCTAAAGGTAGTTGTGGTTAAGGGTAGTTTTATTCTTCCCTCATCAATGCGCCACAACCAGCTGAAGTTTAATGCCATACCCACGGCATATTTCTATTAATATTAATTGTTTTTATTGTTACTTTTCAGTGGTGGTAGAAACACTGTTGTATGCTGTATTGTTCCTTTTGGAGTTATTATCTTTCGTATTATTTTCAATATTCTAGGTATATGTGTTATTTCCTGTGGACGTGGTGGTTGTGTTGACGTTGTTGTTCTTACTTCTATGATCACTTCAGCTGCAGTTGTGTTTGCGTTTCTCCTTGTAGTGACTGCGCTTGTACGGTAGCCGTTATCATTATTATTATTATTATTGTTTAGAGAATCTTCTAAATGAAATGGACTGTTTCTATTCAGCCTGCTAGTTTTGATGCTGTTATCTATATGGGGAAGACATTCTGTGGGGTGGAATGGGGGTGGGTATAGGTTTTGGTTTCCTGTGTAAGGAGCATGAGAATAAGCGTGGCCGACTAGCCGTATTTCTGTTATCCTGATAGTTAAGCTGCTGCTGCTGCAATATGTAAGGGTGGAGAGGAGAGCGTTGAGTCTAGAGAGGCAATAATCATAAAGGTTGTTTGATTGGTCAGATATTTAGTTGATCTGGAGTGTGTATGGTCTGGTGGTGGACAGGGGGAGGAGTTGCCGTGTAGGGTAGGAGCCGATGTTAACAAATTTAGCTTAGTAAATTTCCTTGGTGTCTTTACAGTAGTATTTGTTATGAGGAAGCAGGGTGAAGAATGAGAATAATCCTC
>JAOPUL010002961.1:31526319-31546114 GCA_027564515.1 Octopus rubescens
ATATAGTGTGTGTGTTTGGTTGCTTATAATTTCAGATGTTTTCTTAATTTAATTAATTCAGTCTTTGAATTTCATCACCAACCCTATAGCTTAGTAGCAATGTTGGTACTGATAATACTATTACTGTTTGTAAGTTATTGCCAAATTCACCAAGAAAATTAAATAAATACATCAGATTTTATCACTCAACCGAATCCAATATGTTTTCAATACATATTGTTCGCTGCTCACTTTATGCCATTCAAAACGAGGTTGTCTTGTTTCTTTACTTATTTATTAGACTTTCCATTGTTTCTTCGATTCCTACCTATTTTTCATAACGAATCTTCCTCCATAGAGCTCTATCTCCGCCCAACAAACTCAAGTCTCGTATCTATCTATGTGTCTATAATTTCTTCTCTTTTCTACCTAGCAGTAGTATATATAATGGTGGTTCTCCAATTTGTTAATGTTAAGAAAGGGGTGGGGGTGGGGGGTATTATTTTTTTTCCCCCCCAGTCGGTTAATGGATGGGGGTGTCGGTTTTCGTGTCTTGCATGAACTGGAAACGAAAACCTTTCCATATAGCAGTTGCTTTGCTAATAATCTGCTGATAACTAGATATTATTAGTGACTGCTATAACGCTCGTGATTTCTGTAAAATGCATATTATTCTTCGGAAGTCATAATAAACATTATGGTGTGTATACTATTTTAATTATTTTTGTTTTTCCTGCATTTCTCTGGTTAAATTCTATGCTAATAATGTTTTATCCACCTAGAAATGTGATGTTATAGAATCCTGAAAATATTTCACTTTTCACTGCTCTGGAAAAGAATCACGTGTATAACACACACACACACACACACACACACACACTATATATATATATACATATATATATATATATATCATATCATATCATATCATATCGACCTTTCTATCTATGTTTCTTTGATTTATTGCTTTATTTACTAATTTAATGTTATTGCTGTATTTGTTCACTGTTAAATTTTGGAATAGCAAAGAGAACTATTTGCATTATATCCTTGCCTTTTACTGCGAATGTTATTTTTCTTCCTTTTTCTATTACCTAATTAATTGGTCATTCCTTTTTGTAAAGAAAAGACTTCCATTTTAATAAAATATCCTGTGAGAGTTAGAATCGGCGGGGTTGGGGTGAAGATCCTGTAGTTTGTTGGTTACAGTCTGTTAAAAATGTTTCATTGTTTGTCTACGCTGAACTGCTGCCACTGTTTCTAATATGTTCATTT
This sequence comes from Octopus rubescens, assembly GCA_027564515.1. Taxonomy (NCBI): domain Eukaryota; kingdom Metazoa; phylum Mollusca; class Cephalopoda; order Octopoda; family Octopodidae; genus Octopus; species Octopus rubescens. The sequence goes on from JAOPUL010002961.1 coordinate 31,527,574, forward strand.
GTCTTTGATTCTTCTTTTCGCTATCTTTGTACAGCTGAGCTGCCACTTCCCATCATCAGCTGGCTTAATTTCCTCACCTCTTTCTTTCTCACTCTGTCACACGCATGTGCACACACACACATACACACACAAAAATCTGCCTTTCTGACGTCCTCCTTTCTCACTATTAGTATCACTCTATCGTTGTATCATGCTCTTCGGTCTGTCTTTCAATCAATACGTATCATACCATTCCTCTCACTCAGACTCATTATATCACTCTTTCTCTCACTCTTTCTCTCTCTCTCTTTCTCTCTCTCTCCCTTTGCATCATACTATACTCATTTTGTCAGGGTCTTCCTTTCTCTATTATGCCAGCTCCCTTTTCCACTTTTTATTCCACAATCTCTTATTTCCTATGCTGTATCCTCAATTTTCCACTCTATATCTTCCTCTTACACTCTAGTATAATTTTCTCCCATACCTTCCTATTCTCCTCTCATCCTTTCACTCTCATTTTCAGTTATTCTTCCTCTCTCACACACACTTTCCTTTTCTCCTTGCTTTGCCTGTTTTCTCCATCAGCTTAATTTCTCCCCCCCCCCATCTCATCGGTTTTCTCGTCTCTTCCTCCCCTTCTCTCCGACTCTTTTCTCTCTTTGCTACGTACATTTCTTTTTTTTCTTTATATCTACACAGTCTCTCTCTCTCTCCCTCTCTCTCTCTCTTTAAATTATCAAGTCAATCAATATTAATATAGATACGAGTTCAGATCTTGCGAAGGTCAACTTTACCTTTCTCCTAAGATCGATAAATTAAAGTACCAGTTAAGTGCTGGGTTTGACTATACCCCACCTCCACAATAAATATATAAATAAAAATCGTGGTTTTGCGCTTAGAGTTTTCTTCGGAGTAACAGAAATGGTTGAGATTTAATATAATATATTGAGTTTTGTACCACTTCTGTTCGACTTTGCTTTCCTGTGTCTATTGTTTGTCCGTAAAACAATTGCTCCACATATACTGGACTATAATTCAGACAAGTCAAGTTGAGGGAAATGTTCTGAATGACATGCACAAAAACATTTTTTTAAAGTGATTCAAAATTTACTCTTTGGGTAAAGAAAGATTACAAAAACCTAGAGGCAGTATTCATTAGTAAGTCAAAGAAAATGGAGATAATTTCAAGAAATTGATTTCATAGAAAATTGAATTTTTACATTTGGAGGTAAATCTGATAATTGTTAACAGGCAAGATGATAACTGTGTGAGCATGTTTTGTTTTGGTTTTATTAGGTATCATCAACAAAGCAGAGTTTTCCTGAGTCTACTTTCATCAGTGGACTGAGATATTATTTTTTAAAGTATAATAAGTTAGAAAAGTTTTGGCCAGTATAATTACAGTGAGTGAAGGGGAATGACTCAATTGGACCAATTGTACAGATTTAGATAGTTCAGATAGATGATGATTTACTGAATAATGTACTCACAAAAAAAAAAATCTAAATGAACATTTGCCTCTTAGTTGAAGAAAGAATACAAAAGTCCGGTGGCAATTGTTAGTGTCAAAAGAAAAGGGGAGATAATTTCAAGACATTTCCACAGAAAATTGAATTCTCGTGTTTAGAAAACATTAGTTTCTTTATGAAATTAGAAGCATTGAAAGAAATTATTAATGTGTTTCTGCTAGTCAGGAAGAAGGGGCTAAACTCATGGCTTTTGCAGGCTCTCTAAAACTGGTGAGACTTCTGTGGCTGATGTCCAACCTGAATGTCTGCAAGAAAAATGTGGGTAAGGAGGGGATAGATGGTAGCCAGGTTTCTTGTTTGAATGCTTGCAACAACATGGTGAACTTTACTGAAGACACCTAAGTACCAGTCAGTGTGTTAGGCACATTTAATGCTTCTAATTAGTTCCTTTCACTAAAGGGATTTGGGTGTTGTTGGGTTTTTTTTTTTGTTTGTTTTTCATCTATTTTATTTAAACAGCTTAAGGAATCTTTTGTCTTTGCATCAAAGTTCTGTTGTTATATACTTATTGAGATAGGATATTTGTGGGATTATTGCAGTATTCTTTCTCTTCACTGCTGCTTTATGTGCTTTACTTTTCCCCTTATTTTTACTGATCTCTTGTATTGTAATTCATTAATCCCTTTCCCAATTCCCCTCCACTACCATTGTCTCTAAGCGGATTGATAAGAGAGGGTCCTTGTTTTTAATTTTTTTTCTTTTTTTAAACTCTCTCAATATGGGATTCTAAATAACTTGACTTTATAGCTATAGCAAAACCAGGTAGATCTATCTTTTCTCCATACTTAAAAACATTATATCTATTGTTCTAATCTTCCATTTTGATTAAGCTTTCTTCTTTCATTATTTTGTTCTGGTCTGATCATTGAAAAGATAACATCGATATTATTAAACATGTTTTGAGATTATGCCATCTTGGTTTCTTGCAGTGCTAAAAGTTGTTGATCCTTTCAATCCTATTCCCCCTACCCTTGCAGACTTAATTTGACTTTTCGCTATTTCCAATAACATCTTTTATTTTATTTGATGATATGTATTTTAAATTACCTCTTCTATTACCTGTCAATTGTAAAGTAAGAGTTCGTTGCCTGCCTGGTGAACTGAAGAAGCAGAATTATTCACCTTTCTCAAGGGCATGACACAATAACAAATGGAGTTAGAACTCCTGATAATGTACTCAAAGATTAGAAACAGCTTAATTTTTAAGTCTTTGTACAAAAAAAATTGCATTTTTTTAATATAATTCACATACAATTTAGCAGAAACGTTGGTCTGTAGGAGGAATTTATTTTCAAAACAATCTCAAAATTAGGGAGATAACAATAAAAGTGCACGACATCATTGATTGTTACTAGAGAGAATATATATATATATATATATATAAAATAGAGATATGTCCTTTTTGTATTTTTATTTTGTTTGTTTAATGATGTCTATCCTACTCCTCCAGCTCAGATATTGTAGAAGTCAATCTCTTAATCCTCTCATTTGCCCTGATCTATTTTGGGACTGTAGAGTACTAAAATGCAGTATACTTTTACATTTATTTTGTTTCCAAGCTGCTTATTTTCTATAGCTAGCCATTTAGAACAATGAGCAAAACCGCACAAAGTTAGAAAATTGGACATACATGTATACATGTATACGCAAGCATTTTGGAAAATTACATCTTTATAATTTATCTTGCAAAATTAAGTTTGAGGTGTGAAGAACAAAATATCTACATATTTCTTCTTTCATTGTATTGACACAGATCATCACTAGTCTCATAAATTCAGTGATATCATCTGGTTTGTCTGTTTGCTTTCACACATAGGTGCACCCAAATATGTGTATACAATAGTCTAAATTTTTTATATTGTAAATTATTTTTTTTTTATATTAGGCCCAATGCTAATTTTTATGTGAATATATTGATGAAATCAAACCCATGTATATTGGAGGTATTTATTTTTATTGATATCAGATATTAGTTGAAGCATCCTAATGCTTCACAAATGCATGCAAATAGATAAATAAAACGAGACTGTTGGTGACACCATTTAACTCTTATCTTGTTCTCTATTCTGATGGTGGTGTGAGCCAGCTGGAATCTCCATACATTTGAAGCAATACATTGATGATAAAAGGGGTCTATGTTAACTCCAGTAGGATTTGGATGTGCATTAGATGAACTAAACCAAAATTTTACAGTTTCATTAATTTACCTTCAAACTCTAAATCAAATGTAGCATCTCTTATAGTGGTTTAAAATGACACTGGCACTCTTGCTCTTGGTGACAATGGGGAGAAGCATGGAGGTTGCTGAATGAGGAATATGAGTGAGATAGTGAGAGCCTATTAGTGAAACTAACAGCAAAGAGTAGAAGTCAGTACAAGTCTGGTTAGTAAAAGCAATAAAAGTGACGAGTCCTTCAGAGATTGTTGCCAATATGGTAAAAGCAGGTTGGTCCTTATTTACTTAGATGATAATCAGATTGTGTGGGAATGCAGTAGGTAGTACTATCATTAATAAATCTAAATATAAAAGAGGCACTGGAGAGTGAAAAACACATTGACATTGGCTGATGAGTCCTGAAAATGGTAGCATCACAATAAAGTTCATGACAGTTTAGTTGGAATCAATGTATTTTGGGCTTGTAATCAGGAAGCCATGTGTATCTAGTGTGCCATGGTGACAATTGCAAAGCTGAAAACAGACAACTCAGCATTTTAAAATTTAATCTGGAAAAAAACCTTTGGTAATGTTCTAGTGTTGAGAAAATGAGATGAGGTTTGACTTGTTTAACTCCAGCTTACGCCTCTTCACGTCCACCTGAGGTGAAAGGCATTTCAACCAATTACTATGCAGTCTTTTCCTAAGCATTTTGTACTTTGGTGTACATCAACTAATGTATTTTTTTCTTCAAGATGGTGGGGGTTATTTGAAGGAGATTTGAGTGATCACATTTGAGTGATCTTGTTGGCTTAAAGATGATTGGTTTGTAGGCAGAGTTCAGCCTATGCTTCAGAATACTGTCGACAAGTTCAGAGTTAACAGTGAAGAATTTAACATACTGAAGTCTGTGCTCTTGTTTCTTCTCTTCATTACTTCTTCTTGGGTGGTAACATAATAATTGAAGACATGTGAGATGTGTTATATGCTAATTACTTGATTGTCCTTGCTAATTTTGTTACAGAAGGTTTTAAATCTGGAAAAGTGATCTAATCAAAAAGTCAACTGAGCAAAAAACTAGTATTGTCTGAGAACAAGTCTCATAATATAGAAAATAATTTGGTGGAAATTCAATAGTGTACCCCATGCAAATTAGATCCATATTTCTTTTTGTTTTTTTCAATGATGTGTATTCAGTTAGTTTTTTGTTCATTTACAGTACCTGCTCATAGAATTAGTGACTAGACATATATATGCTTAACTGTTATCCTCAAGCAGAATCAGTATAATACAGTTGTGCAACCAGGCTGGACTTTGGAATTACAGGTACAATCCATCTGATTGGTTTCAGTACAATTTCCATCTACCCAATTTCACTTGAATGCTTAGGTTTACTCAAGTTTATAGTAAAAGACATTTGCCTAAGATGCCATAGAATGGGATCTAATCTAGGATCTCATTTTTGTGAAGCAAACTTAACACTACTTCAGCCTTGGTAGAAATGTAATATACTATACTCCAAGAAAACAGATGCACAAAAAAGTGTATAAGATGCTTGCAGCTGATAAGGGTCCAATACCTTAATTGTACGAGTGGTTAAGTGGCGGGAAAATCCACTAGGTAAATCCATGATGTGGTCAAATAACTTTCTTGAAGTAGTAGTTTCTGCTCCTTAGGTGAGGTTATTAGTACTGGAAGTAATTTTAATTAAAGTAGCTAAAAAGAACTGGAAGAAGTTGATGACAAAAGATCTTTCTCCTCCCTCAGATTTTATGATGGTTCTGGGGAGCAATCTGGAAAAGAATGACTGCAAAGGCAATTAGCTATCATGCAATTTGTGATGGTTGGATAGCAATGTTATTTAAATTATATATATGATTTATTAGAGCTAATTCTTGTTATAACTGGCTGTTTAGATTAGATAACTTTCCTTTTAGAAGAATGAATCTTTAAGTACACATAAAGCTATAAACAATAGCATGTAAGTAATAGGTTCAAAAACCTTTTTGGATAAAAAAAAAAAAATCAACCAAATATTTACATGCTATCATTTATAGCTTTATGTGCTTCAAGGTCACTGTTCCCCCAAAAAAAGTTTTACATTATCCTTAAAGTTTATAATTTTTGACATCAACAATTTTTTTTAAAATTTAAATATATATCTATTTAGAAATTGAATCGATAATGTTCATTCCTTTAAAAATCACATGCTTATGAATTCAGGATGTATAAGTTATAAATTTCATAAATACATATAAAGTTATATTGTTTTATTAATTTAATGATTTATTAGTTGTTTTAAAAGAAGACATGGAGGGAAATGGTATGATCAGATCTTGGAACTTTGTGTATTTCATCTGAGGTGACATAGGATAAAGATAAGTTTTGATGTGTCATACTTGGAGACTCAATTAGCTCATGGCTAGAAAATAAATAAAATGGGCATTAAAAGGAAAGCGATGATGGTTTAGTGTGTCATGCAGAGTAGTCATTCAAAGTCTTACTTATCAGACTCTCCTGTTTCAATTTTCTGCTCTAAATATGAGCCTTGCATCAACTTCGGAAGTACATATTGTTAAATTGTGATATATGCAGTGTTTTTTGGGTTTTTTTATATTCTATTTTTCTTTAACAAAACCATTAGTCTTGATAACAGAATATTTTATGTGTATTCTTGCTAGATTAACTTTTAAATAGAAGTATTTCATCATGATTTGAAAAACTAAATTTAGTTAATAAACTTCATAAAATAAGTAGAGGTGAATTCTGATGTTTTAGGCAAAGCCTTTCATTTAGCTTATCTAATTTTCATTTTTTGTTTTTTGTTTTTTTTTTGCTGGTGAAGAACATCAATAGTTTCTTGGGCTCCAGTTTTTTTTTTCTTTTTGTTAGTTTTTGTTGTTTATTTCCATGTCAGGCCTGATTTAAGCAGATCTATGATCAAAGGCATTCTGGCCATAACCATCCGATCCTTTTGTATACCAGGGACTACATTATCTAATGTATCTATTGTTTTTTATATAGTAGGCTATGGTTTAAGATTTTGGCTGCTATTTTTAGCAGGTTAGCAGGCCACATAGTTCCTTGTTAGTTAAATGGTTTGTAGAGTTGTTGCTGGCCAAGTCACTCAAGTGTTGGGGCTTAAGGCCAAAAGATTAACCATTTGTATCTCATCAATAATGCAGTATTATCACTTGATGGCTTAGACTCAGTTGTCATAAATGAGTGCAGGTAGGGCTAAAACATGTGGTTCTATCCCATTGCACAGCATTTTGGGCAATTATTTTCTATCATAGTCTCAGGTTCAGCAATTCCTTGTAAATGCAATATGGTAGATTGAAACTGCAGAAGTTTTTCGTGTGTATGTATGTATATATATATATTAATGTGTGTGTCTGTGTCTTGTACTATTGTGTATCCGTAAGGAAATCAGTTAACTGACATGATCAAGCGAAAAATACCTTGTATTGATTCTACTTGAGTAGTACAAACACTCCCATATCACTTTTACTATTGCAAATGCAAAGGATCGGTGACCAGCCCATTGGAAATCTATAACCAATGATACTATAGTTCACAAAATGCTGGATAGAAAATTTAAAACAGATAAGTGACTGAATACAGCTCAACATTGCAAAATCTGCAAATATTGCAAATATTTTGTTAGCTTTCAGTGCTGCCTTGTTCTACTTTTGGACTTGAAGGTGATTGGAAACACCTCCAGTGTATATTATACCTTAACACGATTGATATAAAGAATTTGAGAAGTCATCCTTGCAATGGCCAAGTGAATTGTTTTCTGATAGACTATTGCAACTTATTTTAACTCTACAGCAATTAGTTTGCACTCTGCTTTGACACAGGAAATTAGTTTGCACTCTGCTTTGACACAGGACAGTATTCCATATGATATAGTCTTTTCTAAAAGAAGAAATTACTGAATAGATAAATTATCAGACTCCCAGCTAATAGGCTATAAGTTCATATCCACTGCAACTGTTTTAAGCTACTTTTTTCTATATGCCTCAGTTTACTTAGTTGTGTAGAATCATGTGGTACAATAGTGTTTTTTAGCTGTATAAATTCTGAGTGGGAATGGACTTGAACTGTGACAAACTGTCCAACCTATACCAGCATGGAAAGCAGATGGTGATGATCATCCAAACACTAGCATAATATAACAATACCTTTTTTTTTTTTTTTTGTAAAGTTTCAATCTGTTTTACTAAACCTTTCTCCTTAGTTTTTCCAATACACATTAATAGTTTGTTTTTGTTAGAAATTTGGCCTTGAAAATTTTAACACAGTGAAACCAGAGCTAAGCATCAGCTCCTTGGCAGAGTTGTTATCACGCCGGGAGAACTGCTTAGCGGTAATTTTTCCGACTTTACGTTCTGAGTTCAAATGCCGCCGGGGTCGACTTTGCCTTTCATCCTTCCGGGGTCGATAAAATGAGTACCAGTTACGAACTGGGGTCGGTAACATCAACTACTCCCCTCCCGCAAAATTCCAGGCCTTCGTGCCCAGTATAGAATGGAATATATGTATCTTTCAGTTCTTGGAGATGTTGTTCTATTTAGCTGAAAATAAGTCTCCATCTCACTTCATGAATAAGAAGTTAAGAAAAAGGATATCTATTATTCTTTCATTGACCATTTATAAATATAAATGTTCTAACTTACAGAAATATCCAAGTCATAGGGAAATTTTATGGGATGAAATATCAATCAATCAATTGACCAACCAAGCTTGACATGTATATATTCAGCCAAAGCTGAATATCCCTTTTTCTTTTTACTCCGGGGAGAAAATGATGGAAATTATTAGTTTTGGTGTTTATAGCTTTCTCAAAGATATTAGAATTATAAGTAAAGTAAACAGTCCCCAATCTTAAATTATTCTATTCAATTTGAATGGTATTTTTCTTTTTATTCAATTATAACCATTCACTAGTGTAGAATGGCCCCAGTGGCCATGAGTGTAGATACCATCAGAGGATAAGGCAAATACAAATATAGAATGTGTAAAAGATTGAGTTAGGAATAGAGAAATGCAAAGGATACAGGACTGCCTTGAGCTATGATATAGTTCTATGTTAAGAAATTTTCCAACACCACTTTGGAATATTTTATTTTAAATACAATATAAAATTTAAAGTGTAAAGCATTTATAGGATGAATTAACTTTTTATAGAAATCTTTTTCCTTTTTTAGTGAGAAAAATGCTTGCTGGTCAAACAATTTGATATATAGTGGGGGGTTAAGTATCACCAAGAAAATCTTTTAAAAGCTTTTTAAATTCAAATTTGAACTTTGCATGTTTCAAAAACACATTTAACTTTTAATATCCTGTTGAAAATGTGATAATTCAGAAGCCCAGTTCTATAATAATTCCATACAGGAATGAATGATAGAAGTGATTTGGGGTTGGGGGGGGGGGGGTGTCCTTGCTGCCTTAAAAATGAATGTTTACATTTGTGTGATATCCTGCATTATGTGATATCCTGATTGGCTGACTGAAGCAGTCACATGTAGAAGTTAAGAGTTAATGCAGAGTAGATTCTGAAATAATTGCCTATAAAGGAAATCCTTATCTAAAGAATTTTCATTTTAGTTGCTTTTAATATATAGTATTACTCCTATTTAGTAAATGTCCTATAACTTATGGTAACAAAAGGGTTAACCCTTTTGATACCAACCCATAAGGTACCATAAAATATTTCTTTTCAGCTACTAATTATTCAAAAGAGAATATACTGTTCTGTTTACATTAGGGAACTCTTTTTTTTTTTTTTACCTAGACAAATGAGATCATGGCAAACAATTAATTTTGTAATTTGTAGTTCTCTTTTGTTTCATTTGTGAGACTTTTTTTTCTAGCTACCATTTCCAATGGGCTAAGCAACCACATAGATGCTTCCTTGTAGTCAAGTGTAATTATTGTTAGTACTTGAATGTGGTGAATAACCTCAAATTGTGTAATTCTCTTTTTATTTTTGCTACATATTCATTCATTCATTGTCTGTGTATTGGCACTGTAGATTACGAAACTACATGTCAAATTTCATTTAATTTAGTCACTGCCATTACAGTTTTCTCACCTGCTTTGTTGTTAAATGAGGTATTGGGAATTTTAATGCTTTGCTCAGTGTAGAATACAATTCCACTAATAATGATATGAACTTTGTGTGCAGGACAAAGAAAATGTATTGTCTGGTCCTTGATAGATACTTTCATTTGTGTACTGAATTCTTTGTTGCTGATTTGTATCATCTAGTACTCTCAAATGTGGCTTAAAGATTTGTCCCAAAGCATTCATTCTCTATTTAATTTTCTCTAACTACTGAGTGTGAAGCAATATCAAATGTTTTCTATAGATTGGCAAATAAAATGTGAAACCATCTCATTATAATGAGGCTTTAAGTATCTAAGCTATCTTTGAATAGTAGAGCTTCCATGTTTTCAAGCTCTTAGTCCTGTCTTTCACACTTCACTTGCTATTTCCTGCTCAATCTCTACAGCTAGACCTTCTGATGGTTCCATTAAGAATAAGGTCTCCCTATATATTACTTTATATCAAATTCCTGTAGTAACACTTTCTCTTGATATGTAATATCAATTCCTGAAATAGGTGAGCTACTAATATGAATTGTAGTAAATGAACATGTAACCAGAATTTCAAAAAAAACAAAAAAAAACATAGCTAGTAGAGATGGATCCACAAGAGACCTCCACCTCCAAGTAATTCAGACTGATCTAAGATTAGTTACATTATGAATGATGACTAAGTGTAGCTGATAAATGTTGGGTCTGCATATTTTTTTCTTTTTAAATATTCATAGAACAAGAACAATTGAAAGGTGTCCCTGTGCCCAATTAACTAAATAGGGATTAGCTAAATCATAGTTTATTAACACTACAATCTATTTTAGGAAAACTTGAATAAAATAATTCTGAATAACATTTGCATGATAAACAACAGTGGGTGGGTGTGACTCACTGGAGCATAGACCCTTTAGTGTTTAACCCTGCCATTTCAGGCCAAATATTCTATCTGTTTTATGTTCAAAGTGGCCAGATCTAACCTATCTTACCTACCCTACAATGTCATTCTAAAAATAAATAATCACATCATCACAATCTCATAGCTACAAGATAACAACTGATTAATTCAAAACAATGTGAATTTGACAGAATAATCTGAATGCTAAAGAGATTAAAAAGAAAACCGAAGGAGAATAAAATATACAGTGAGAAAAAACAAAATTTATCAAAATGATTGATTTCTGTTACCCCCTCCCAATTTTGTGTTGGGCTCATATCTCAAAACCTACTTACTTCATTGAAGATATTTAAGATCATTTTTTTCATACTTCACTGCTTTACTAGGTAAGAATGTCATAAACCTCAAGAATTCTTTAAATTTTTTTCTAACCATTAAGATTCCTTTTCTCTCTGCTTTCCAATGAGCCAAGAAAGTAGCCTCTATGCAATCATTTGATTTACTATAAATATTAACCAAATCTTCCTCAAATCACATCTTACCAACTTGAATAAAGAAATGTACAGAACAATGATATATAAAACGATAGGATGGTCACAACTGGAACACTCCTATGTTCATATGTGTTCTCAATTAGAGCTGAGCTTAAGCTTAAATAACAATCCTTTTCATTTGTTTTATGAATGCCCTACTTTAAATATTCTAACTTAATCATTCAAAGTATAATTACATGGTCAACTTAGCTGCAGTATCCTAATTTTATCAGTTTATTGTTTGTGTTGAAATTACTTCTATTGGCCATACTCTGTTTTTCTTTCCAGCTGTGATAACTTTTATTTATTATAAATTGTTAGAAGTGATTATATTATTTATTGCATGTAGTAGATTTTTTTTTTAAATCTTTTTTTTTTTCATTTAATTTGTACAACTTACAAATTATTCATTTTTTTATTCTCAGCTGTTGTTTAACCCAGGTCAGCCCTTTTTTTGAATAGACATGACATCCCATCCTTTTATTAATCAGGCAGGGATGGTGTATTTAAAACTGTGTCATAACTTAATTTAAGATGCTAAGGGTGTGATCTGAGAAATTTTGGTCAGCTTGAACTACTGATTAGAGGCTTCATTATTAGCTCTTAAACCACTGAGGTCAACTTTGCCTTTCATCCTTTCGGGGGTCAATAAAATAAGTACCAGTGGAGCACTGGGGTTGATGTAATCGACTTACCCACTTCCCCAAAATTGTTGGTCTTGTGCTAAAATTTGAAACTATTATTAGCTCGATCTTTTCTTCTTTCTCTTTTTTTGGGGGTGAGGTGGGGGTGGAGTGGAGCTAATTTCCAAATGGCCAAGTACTTATTTCTATAACTTCTTGTGTCAGTAATGTGTGTAAGTTGGTTGAGAATATCCTATATTCTCATTTTTGCTCCTTATAAATTTAAGATCTTGTATATGTCTGTTGAATCTTTTTGCATTAAATCCTTTTCATAAACTATGCCCTTATTCATTCTATCATTTACATTTCTCACAGTGGGTAGTCTCCAAGAGATGTAGATAAGATTATCTTTGCTTACATCTCTTTTTGTGAATATGCCATATATATATATATATATATATATATATACACTCATACTACTGTTACCTCATGTATCTTGTTTATGTTTCTCCACTCATCCCATTGCCTGTGTTAGCTTTCCCTAACAAAAATTACTGTTCTATTGCATTAGTTTTCAATTTAATGCAATAGATATAGCCAATGGTTACTTCTTTCTACTACATCTACTATGTCGATAGTCTTCTAATATGTCAGCCATCAAAGTTTACTTACATCCTTAACTTTAGTTTGTCTTTCCCATGAGTTAGTATTTCAGTGAACATATATAATGCTAATAAGAAAATACTTTTGTCGTTTATATTTAGCTTACTTATCGTAAAGAAATGAGGCAGAATTACTTGATGTTTGTGTTTACTAAGAACTCAGCTGATTCTTTGCTCCTTTTGAATAGTTCAACAGTGTGACCTCTTTATTATTACTCTTTTAAGGGCACTCAAATATCAGAGGACAAAATGGTTCACTTATAAATCTATTGTATTTAATTGAATGTCTACAACTTTGCATGTGAATCTGTAAACTTAGAGAAGTCTGTCACTTCTATGTACTCTATTATTATTATTATTGTTAGGATTATTATTATTGTTGTTATTATTATTGTTACAATTTATTTCTAGGTTCTGCCGTTGTGATTTTACTTGAAACAATGAAGAAGAAATTCCGTTGCTGATCTTCCTTGGGGAATTACAGATAATTTGAAGTAAGTGTTCAAAAATTTCATTTAATCAGTGCCAATTATTCATTCTCACCAGTTTTCCACTCTATCTCTCTATTCTAATTCCCTACTTTTTACTTTGAAATCTTCAGCCAAACCTCTTAATTATAATGCTTAAAATATCTTGTGTGTCAGATTGTTCTTCTCAGGGTTTATTTTTTTTTCGTTTAACCCTTTTGTTATTCTTGAGATACTCTCTTTACTTCAATTAGTTTTAAAAGTAATGAAGAATTTAGTAAAATAACTTTGTTATTATTAAGCTGGTGTTTGGAACATAAATTAACGCTAAGTTTTGATGGAAGATTTTAAATTCAGAACTTTTGAAAACATGTTTGTACTACAGAGCCAGGGGTACTCTTCAGACAGGTCGGTTATCAAAAGGGTTAATAAAGAGCTACAGCTGGATGAGGCATTTAATATTGAGCCATATACCAAAGGGGCCACAGATTCACAGTGCACTGAGTCCATGACCAAAACCCTTCATTGCCACATGCCGCCAAAGTTTGCCTGACTGTAAATAAAATAGAATAAAATTCATTCGTTTATGTATGCACTAAAGCATGGTGCTTACATACAAGTTCAGTTTTGAGAGAGATCAAAGAAATTAATAGAGAAAATAAAAATAGATAACCTACATTAGTAGAAGTGGAATAGAGAAAGAAGTGGAATAGAGTTTCAAGTATATATACACATGGCCTCAATAGCTTTCTGATTAATTTGTTTTGTGTACAACAGTGAGATTGTACTAACTAAATCAGATAGTACTATAGGTAATAATACTCACTGCTATAAGCAACAGGAGCACTGGCTAATTTACTAGTGTTTCAATAGCTTGCTCTGCTTAATTCAAATCTACAAGTTTGCTTGTTGAAGGATGAGCTATGCCAAGCACAAATACAAAATCTTTGAGTGCGTTTTCAATGATTCAACGTTCACAAATCTGACTCAATCACTTAACCCATTAGCATTTAAACTGCCCATATCTGGCTAAAATATTCTACCTGCTTTATGTTCAAACCAGCCAGATCTGGCCTCTCACACCTACCTTACAATGGCATTCTAAAAAGAAACAATCACGTCATTGAAATCATGATGCTATGAGCTAATGCAGGATTAAGTCAAAACAATATGAATAACTACGCAATACATTTGACAGAATAATCTGAATGTTAAAGGGTTAAGCTTTTGAAAATATATATCATCATCTCATCATTGTCATTGTTTTAATCTCTATTTTTACCATACTTACATGGGTCAGACGAGTGTATGTTGGGAAAGAGCTTTCTATGGGTGGATGCACTTCCTGTTACCAACTTTCACCAGTTTTCAGGTCAGGTATTAATATCTCAGTCTATCAAACAACAGACAGCTTTTGTAGGAGACGGCAAGCAACTGACACTGGTAGTGAAGTCATTGTTTACTAATCAAGCAAACAAACACATGTATAGACTTGAAAAATACCCACTCACTCACTTACTCTCTCTTTCTCTCTCTCTCTCTCTCTCTCTCTCTTACTTACTCACTCACTCACTCACTCACTCACGCACGTATATGACAGGTTTCTTTCAGTTTCCATTTACCATATCCACTCACAAGGTTTTAGTCAGCCTGAGGTTATCCTAGAATTAACTATCTTAAGGTGCTACACAGTGAGACTCAGCCCCAAACCAAGAAGCAAACTTCTTAACCACACAGCCATGCATGTACACACACACACACACACACAATCACTTTATCTATATTTCTCTCTCTCTCTCTTTCTCTCTCACTCTCTCACACACACACACACACACACACACATTACAATAGTATGCTTTGATACAGTACACTTTACCAGATGTTTTCAACTTGATGTTCAGTTAACATTTCCACTGCTATATATTTGTTGCATTATAACCGTAATATCCTCGTAAGGACAAGCTAGATTGTTATAAAGATGAGTTGTGTATTATCAGAAAAAATCATATGACCAAGAGTTGCTATTTTGCAAGCATTTACCATATATGTTTTGAGTTGTTACATAACATCAGTTAACATTTCAAAATAATGGGGGGGATGCAATACAATAAGTTGGCTATTGTAGGAAAAAATATTTATAGTGGCCAGAAGTAATTGATGTCTTGAATAATAAATACAATTTGGGTTGTTTTGGAAAATGTGCTTTTGCAAGATTGAGTTGTTACTCAAATCTATTTGAATTCCTTGAAGGTGACAAAGAAAACCCCTACAACTGACCAAATACTTTTTTTTTTCTCCATAGCTTGTCCCTATTCTCTAGCTTATCTGAAGAGCTGAGAGGAGACTTTTCCAAAAGTATTAGCAACACAAGTGAAACAATCCTATGATAGAAGTGCTGTAGCTTAGGAGTAAGTTTTCTGCGTGTAATCAACAATATGTTTTCAATTCTCAACTAAAATTATTTCACTTATGTTGCTGAGACCTTTTGGAAAGTCTCCTCTCAGCCCTTCATGACAATAGGGGAAAAGCAAAAAAAAAAAAAGGTATTTGGTAAGTCATTTTTTTTGTTTTTATCCTCAGCTTCAGGGGAATATTCAAATAGATTTGAGTTACTACCCAGATAAATCTGTAAACTACACTCTTCAAACATATGGGTAATAGTACAATCTTGCAAAAACACATTTCCCAAAACAACACTTCACTACCCAAACTTTATTTATTACTCCCAATATCAATATACTTCTGGCCACTATACACAGCTTTTCTTATGATAGCCAACTTTACTATATTACATTTCTCCTTTTTTTCCAATCCATTGGTGGGTAGGAGATTTGAGTGCTAAACACAGTGTAATGCTTTACTATCATGCCCTGCCCCATTAGAGGACTTCAACTTGGTACTGCTAACATAACACATTAAAATATATAATTTTCTTGCTGTCCACTGTAATGAACTGTTTTTATGGTATCTATTTATACCTAAACTGACAGTCAACAACAGCCAGGTGCATTGGTCAAAGACCCAGTACTGTGCCAGTGTGAGGATCAGCTAGCTTGCTGATACACAAGACGTTTTAGAGTTAAGAGGTGAAAGAAAAATTGTCATGTTCATGCCTTTCCCATGGACATTAACTAAGACAATTCTAGCCAAAAATGGAGACTTAGACAAAAATGGAAAGCAGTACTTGCCAAATTCTTGCTACCAAGTTACAAACTGACAAACTGAAAATAAGACAAAAGTCCAATGAAGAAGCTTCTGCATAGTGACTCAACTTGTTTGATTCAATGGACAAATCTCTCAATAAAGTCCCTAATATCTTGAAAATGGAGACTATATTTCAAGTGCATAATCCTAGGGTAAGATGATCCACAATAAGGACAGCCTGCCAGCAGATAGGAGTTATCAACTCAATGTTATGTTATGTTCAGTAGAGCTGATTGGTATTACTCAGAAATATAGGAGTGATATTTTGTTGATCTGCAGTGGTATTAAAATACCACTGCAGAATTCATTTCAAACGACTTAAAAAAATTTTTTTATTTATTTGTTTGGCTTTAGGTTACATTTTACTTATCATTGCTTGTGTTAAGCACCAGATCAACCCTGATAGAGCAGATCTATGTTAGAAACATTCCAGACATGATCAGCTCATTGTTAAGTGTTGCATGTCAAGGACTATATTATCCAAGGTGTTCATTTTCAAGGTGGTAGGGCACAATTTGAAGGAAACTTGGCTATGTCTAACATGTTGAGTGACTACATAGAGGTTCCCTGGTATTGATTTTTATAAGTTTTTGTTAAATATTTTGTATAGTTAGAATAAATAATTGCATTTGATCCTTAATTATATCAATTAGTATTGTTTTTTTCTACTCTCAAAGAGTTGTAATGAACTTTATCAGAACCTGAACTTGGAATCCTGAAGGGAATTTAAAATTAAATACTGTAATAATTTAGTCTGGCATTGTGCCGGTGACACGTTAAAAACATCCGGTACACTCTTTGGAGTGGTTGGTGTTAGGAGGGGCATCCAGCTGTAGAAACATGTGTAGATTTACTTTTGATACCAGCCATTGCATACATTTAATAACTGTGATAAGCAATTCATTGCCATCTTTCCTCATAACCTTATAGTTCATGTTCCATAGTTATAGCTTTGTGCATTATTTTAATTTTATTTGCTATGCTGATGAAGAAGAAGAGAAGCAGTATCAGTTGGTGCCCCATCACAATTATTTATAGACTTCATGGACCCTTTTAAAAATTTAAAGGCTTGAACTATTTTTCAGATGGGTAGCTAAAGAGGAAAATCTGAAAAGGAAGTTCCAAACAATGGCATCTTTTATCACTTGATCTAAGATACTGTGAGTGAAATTTAGTTGAAAGAAACTGTGACTTGTATTAAATGGATTGTACCTGTAAAACACTGGTCATGCCTAGTCATATAGTGTCAAGCTACTTCAAGCTGTGATAAAAACATGTCTCTGAAATACTTTTCTTCTTAGTCCATGCCACAACACTCGTGGACATCGACTCCAATTTGAGAGCAAATTTCCCTCCAGGCTGTGCGAGACAACATTGCACGTGCCGACAATGAGACAGTGCACAGTCATATGTTCCATATAAGTTCGCAGACATACATCATGCGGGCCTGACCACCAAGCTTGAAGGACCCCACAGGGTTATAGAAAAAAAGGGCACAGTGGTCTGCGAATTTTAGCTGTCTTTAATTGTCTAGCTGACCGGTGGTAAAGATCCATATAGTAACTTGTTTGATATGTGGTCGGCATAAGAGATGTTAAAAGTCTTGTGCAGAAGTCAAGTGTATGGGCTGTCTTGTGCTCACTGTTGGGCCACCGTAAAAGGTCAGCATTCAGAGCTGAGGAGCAGAACAGATTATACTCGGCCACTTGTATCTTAATTTAACTAGTAAGTAGTTCAGTTGTTTGAACAGATGAAGGCTCATCATCAAAACTGATAGACGTGTCATATTATAATATTGTTTTAGTTTAGTAAAACTGTGCTTGTTAGGCAGACACCTTTTACTTGGGTGCAGTTGGGAGAGAGAGAGAGAGAGTGTGTGTTTGTGCGCTTGTGTGTAACAGAGCTATATTTTATTAGGGTTTTGTATAGGTGTAACATACAAATACAAAGCGGTAGTTTACTTCAGGCAAGTCTAGTCTAGTACAAGTTTTAATCCTAATATGAGCCATTTTGTTTCATTTATACTTCATACCTGTCATTTTGGAGGCAGTCATTAGGCTGCTAATACACAAAGACTTCTCCTTTTGCTAACAACCTCTTAAGGTTTATAGGAAATTTTCACTTATAAAGGCTTAAAAACTACTCTGTTGAAGTACCTTATGGCCCTGAAGAGAAACACAGTATGCGATGGTGCCTGATCATTATGGGACTTTCTAAAAATAGCTTCAATGAGTTTTAAATGACTAGTCGTTTTGAACATTAGATATCTAATCATTATTGACTCATTTAATTAATAACACTCATGTTATGATTGTCCTGTCAAATTTGACTGGAACTCTTCACCAACAAATCTAGGAATATGATCCTTTTATATATCACCATCATTT
>JAOPUL010002961.1:31553873-31573522 GCA_027564515.1 Octopus rubescens
TATATACATACATATATATATATATACATATATATATATATATATATATTTATATGTAGGTCTTGATAGTTTCTCTCTAGTCTTTGAAATTACCTTCAACTTTTCCCATGTATGTGTGTGTGTATGCATATAAGTGTATGTGTGTGTGCGTGTATACATATGTATATATATATATGTCTGCATACATATTTATGTATCTATCTGTGTGTGTGTGTGTGTATGCATATATATTTATGTATATGTATGTGTGTGTGTGTGTGATGTGTAATTGGTCAATGAAACATGAACAGCAACCTCACTTCTAAAAAATGAAAAGTAAACAAAAATATATTTATTTGATAGTAATTCAGGTTTAGATAAATGCAATAGCTACAGCTGCACAGTTGTGAATAAGAGTAGCCTACCATTGTTTTGCATTCTCTGTAGCATCAAACAAACAGTTGATTTGATTTATGTGAAACAGGCTGAAAAGAAGCATTCGGTGGGGGCCAGATGTATTGACATGTGGGAAAAGGAGGTAAATAGACTGAAATGGTATTTAATGCTTTTAGATCTGCAAGGGAGAGACAGTGAGATACTCTTGAACAAATCTGATGAGTTCTGGTTTGTAGACAATTTAGACCAGTTTAGGAATTTAAACCATATTTATTAGGGGCCAGTTTTCAACTGGAAAAAGTGTCTGACAATTTAGGTGGTATTAATACCGAAGGGCTATTTTTTTTCAGTATGCAGCAGCAGTTTATTTGAAGAGTTTGAGCTGAATTAAACTCTGTTTAAAGTGGATGATAGCTATGGTTGATAATGAATATTTTCACTCATATGCACAAACTTTGCTGTGTACGAAATTTTGGTTAAAACTGAAATTTAACAAGAAAACATTTGAGCTGTGTTTATAGAACATGATAAATATGGGTCACATTTTATACTATTATAATGAATGAATTTTATATATAGGAACCTATTTAGACTAGCTGTGTGTGAAATTGATCAAACTCTTAACTTAGCAAGTGATCATTTCCTTAACTGAATTTAAAACTTTGACAATATTTCTTTGCATGGATTAAACTTTTCAGTTTTGTTATATGAAAATCGAATCCATGTAATATTAGTGCAAAATTGAGCAGATGATACAAATTTAAGTGATTATAAATGGCCAGTAACAAAGATAATTCTTAAATTATACATAAACCAAGTGTAGATTTCCACCTGGCACATTGGTTTTAATTAGCTGAGTGGTTAGATTTGCTTTAAATGCTAGACTACTGATCATGATGCCAGGAGTTGAAATTTTTGCTACAACATGCTACAACATATTATACTGCTTGCTCATTCTACTTAGCTACAAACTGTCACAACACTTTCATTTCACTTAACTGGTTAGCACTAGGAAGGGCATCCAACTTTAAAGACCATATTGTTTTAAATATTCATCTGCAGATAGCTAAATTTTCCAAGATCCATACATTAAATGTGTTGACACTGTTGATGTTTTTCATGCAGTTGGCATTTCCAAATGATTTAATTTCTAAAAAAATGTTATTTTTCTATGCCAATAAATATATATTCTTGTATATTTACTTAGTGATTCATTCATCACTATTTTGGCATGTTCAATGATGGCTATGATTTGTGGATTGAGGTAACAGTAATAACAAAACATCTGAATTTGTCATCTGTACTTGCCAGAAAAGAAGATATTATATTAGTCATTCATTTCTTGTTACCATTTTTATTGCTCTATGCATTACACACTCTTGTGATAAGAATATGAATAAGAACTATCTGAAATAAATTAGAGATTTATTTTGCTCTTAGCAGTCTTTTCCCATGTTTAAATTGAAGCAGAAGCTATTTGGAGTTGACTTGGACCAAGATAAAGGTTATCTTGTGTAAATTGACAGGCAATTGAGTGAAATGTCGTAAACTGAGCTAAGAGATTCTTTTAAAATGAAAATGAAAACTATAAGGTAATAATAATTTTTTTAAAGATTTTTGCCATTTATCAAAATTTCATATAAGTATGCGTGCCTCATTACATTGAAACTCAATATGCTTGGAAAATAACAAGTCTGTGAAACAGTTATTTTACAGATCTGCTTCAGAAATGCAAAAGAAAATTTGGAAGTTATTTATACTAACCATAGGTAAGACATTCCATACCAAGTAAAGCAAGCAAGACATGTTATTTTACAGTCTCATTTTATACTATAATTATAAAAAAAGAGTGGTGCTACTGTAACTGTTCTTTGCTGCAATAATTCTTATTCTTGGTGATAAGGTAGGAAGGAGAAGCAGTGATACATGCTCAGTTTCAATTCTTAGAATGGTTTCATTTAATCACTAATGCTCTTGAGGACAGCTTGAGCACCATAACTTCACATAACTCTGTTCCTTTTCTATTTAAGAATAAAACCCCTTTATGTTGAAAGTTAATGTCTTTTGACGACAAGTTGTTTAAAATGGAACATGTTTGCAAATATGAAAATAACAATATTTCAGAATCCTTAACAGTTGCTGCATCGTCCTCAAATGCTCCATTTTCATGTAATGTGTCAAGTGCAAGTGCACTATTCATATTATTGAAAGTTGTTGGTACAAAGAGCATAAGAAGTAAACAGGGTCAAACAAAAATCAAATTGAACCTGTGTTGCTGACTAAGCTTGCCAAGGGCTCCTGGTGCTCACACAGGTATACAGTAAGTGTAACTGAAAGATAGAATCTGCTTACATGACATACAGAAGAAGGAAAAGAGTTAAGGCTGCCCATCTGACAAAAGGAAAAATTAAGTCAGCATATTTTGAGAATGAGAAGTTTCTAGTAACTTAGTAAATGAATAGAGAGAATTAAGAAATTTGTGAAATTGTGACTAGCTAGTGTATGATGTGAATTTATATCATAGGACAGATCAAAAGAAGTAGATGAGTCATATTGATTTGTTTTAGAATCATCTTGATGTGTGGGAACTGGAGATAGTTTTTAGTAACTGAAATAATTTTTGAAGGGGATTGACAAAAATTCAAGTTATTTATAATCTGTTTCCAATTTAAAATCATGGTTTCATTGATAAAGCTCTTTCCTAGCTATAAAACCCCTTACTGAGCACACACAGTCATGAGATTATGTATGTAAGGCTCAATTACTTAGTATAAAAAAAGAAATAGAAAAGGGTTAATGTGGTACAATTGTTATTAGAATTACATGGTTCTTATGCTCTCCCTTGCACTTCTTTTAGGTGATATGCTCAGATACAGAAACACACATTATTCCACTGGTTGGGCTGAAATGGACAAAATGCCTTGCCTTATTTATATTTTCAATTCAAATCTCATGTAATTGATAAAATGAATACCAGTCATGATCTGATGTCAATTCAGTTGGCTATATGTCTACCCTGCAAGTCTGTGATCTTGTGCTGATACAAGAAACCATTAGCTGGTAAATTTGGCTTCCTAATGGTGTTAATTCCTTGTCAGTCTTTTATTTTAAGAAAAATAGTTTTCATTACAATTTGCCTTTTTGTGCAGTTTCTAACTAAATATACGTCCTCTTTTGATTTTGATTGGGGATTTCTATAAGCAATGAAAGAGTTGTATAGTTGTTCATTGTAGCAGCTAAATTTTCTCCGTATTCTCCAATATCTCTTTAAAATGAGATCCCATGTTTTAAAAGTTTTAGACATATTCTGAATAGAGGATGATCATGGTAGTAAATACCAGGCCTATATACAGATACCTGTAATATGACTGTTGAAAACAATTCATCTATCAAGATAACTTTTTATCTTATTGTCTACCTCGGTCACCATGGAAATAAAAACCCATAGCCACTGAATACAAGAAAATCCTTTCAAGAACTCTAGCTTTATATTAATTAACCACTTTTTATAATACACATTATAAACAAACTATGACATCCATATGTGAAGTAAAATAGTTGAACATCAAATGTCTATTTTCTTCCTGAATATTTGTAATAAGCTGTTTTCATTAATGGATGATTTGCTCTATTAATTTCAAAGAACAATAAAAGTGTGTGTGTGGGGTGGGTGGGTGGAGGTGATATCCTTTTATTAAGGGTATTAACAGCATACTATAAAATACTGAATTAAAGCCAGATTATTGCAGACTTGGTTTTGTTTTGTAGCACTTTTGTTTTTTCTCTCTTCCTAGGTATAATCTATAAACTGAAGTATTTGAAAGTGATGCAAAACTCTAAGAACACAAAACCATATTCTATATTTCATTTGCCTCTTATGTTGTTGTTTTTTTTTTAATGTCCTGTAACCCTTAAGCTTTGCTGAAGACTTCAGCTTTCAAATTTGTGACTACAGTCAGATAATGCAAGTACAAAGAGTGAAGTAAAATGTTACAACTGGAAATCAAATCAGTGACTTTATGGTTCTTGTATGTCTTAATGTTCAAATTTCATTATGGCCAACTTCATATCTGATCTCTTTGTTGTTGATGATAAAGTATTGAGCATCTTACTGCAGTTATTTCTGCTCTCTTTGTGGTTTTGTCAGTTAAAACTGAAGTCATCCCATTTTCCTAATAATAAATTTTCTCTTCAAAAGTATCAGATGCTAACATCTTTGTCCATTACTAAATCTGTCTGTGCATTTCTAAAGTCTGTGAAAACATACATCATTTAGTTTTTGTTGATTAGAGAGCACATCACACACATCTGTTCTGTGTTTTGTGTGCCTAAGATTCTGCACCTGGAAAGATTCTGCACTCTCCAAAGTGCAGCATTGGTAAGGGTTCTTTATTTTATGCAACACCATCAGGTGTACAAGCATGCAAGTCACCTCTCTTCATGCCACTGATGCTGTCCTAGAAATAGGCAAGGGCCAGTGCAGCTTCCTATAAATACCAAATCAGAATGCTATTAGCTGGAACAAATATTGCAAGGCATCTCCTGGAGCTCAAACAATTTTGCCAATCCACTACTTTGAACTGGTATTTTATTTGTTGACTCCAAGTGGATGAAAGGCAAAGTCAATCTGGGTGAAATTTGAACACACAGGCAATGATAGGGTTCACAATCATCCATGAGTTGGCAGTCCAATATTTAGATATCTGCTCAGCTATTTCACTTCTTGAACAACTTTTTTCTTGATTAGCTATCTCTTTCTGTGCTGTCCATCCAATCAAACTAAATATAAAACCCTGCTGTATCACCTATCTTGCTTTGCTTTTCTTCATGAATAAAAAAAAAAAAAGAAAAGACATGATGTTCCCATCTTATCTATACATGAAATGATGGTTACTTCAATAAAAGCAATATGGAGAGTACTGTTAATAATCTGGAAGTCTTGAAGGGACCATTTTTGTTACCTTGTGACTAAGAAGCAAGTTTGTTTTTTTTTAATATGAAACTTAACTAATTCTGGTTCAAATTTAATTTTTGTCCTAATCTTATGTTCTAGTTTGGTAGATGCACACCTTTTTTGTGATAGTTTTTTTCAAATAAAACCAAATATCAGTGGAGTATCTATCCTTCACTCTTCTCTCTTCACATGTACTAATCCTACACTTGTAGCTGCTGTTCATGTTATCTTCTAATTCATGTTCTTACAAACATCTGTAGGTCTCTCAAATTCCCTTCTTTCTCTCTTTGTCTTTTATATACAAATTTTTTGAAGACTGATATCCACCTAAAAACTACTGATATATGAAAAACACATTTTCACCTGCCTTCCTTGAAATCCTCATTAATTCTAGATCAGAGTTTGCAAATGGATTCTTAAGAGATGATGTTTAAATTTGCATTCTGATCAGAAATCAAAATACGATGTTGATTATGCAAGTCCTTGAATCGGATGCTGAAAATAAATAAGACTAATAATTTCTCTCTCTATCTCTCTCTCTCTCTCTCATCAAATGTACATGGTATATCAAGAAAGAAAATGTTATTATTTTGCATTGCTCTGTTCTGTACTGTAAACGTTCCAAATTTCTTGAACACTCATAAAAAAAAATATTTTGTTTAATTTGTTCTGTTAAATGTCACTGTGGTTGTAGATTTGGATTAAGTTTATTTGTCAAAAAGAAAAGAAAAAAAAATAATGAATAAAATATCCCCTCTTTATATTTGAACTTATTTTAAGCTATTTATGAATTCCTGTTTAACTTAAATTTGAAATATAGTATTATTAATTCATCCCATCTTAGCACAATTTACTTGTAAATTATTCTTCAAATGTAAACAATTAGCACAAAGAAAGGAAGAAAATTTTAAGTTGGCTCTATTTTAGAAGAGGAATTCTAGTTAAAAATGCATTGCATAAAGAGAAAAGACAGGAATGTGGCAGCCATGATGATGTTCCATAGCACGAAATCAGGGATAAAAATAGTCGTGCTTTGGGTGCCTTGTTTCTATTCTATCCTCTTCTTATCCATTCTAGATTGGTGCACTCAAAAGTGAATAGATATAAATTTATTTTGTTTCTATTTCATTATTTCAACGTTGTGAGTTGTAATTGGCAGAAAAAGTAGAGGTGCTTGACTAACTGCTTTAAAGAATTTAGTCATGTCCCTCTACATTCTGAATTCAAATCCCACCCAAAGCTGATGAAATAAGTCTCAACAGTATACAGCAGTTGATTCAGTTGCCTATACTCTTCTTTTGCAAAAAGTTCTCTAGTGAGACAAAACTTATTTGATCAAATGAAGGTTATGGATTTAAATTATTTTATTTTTAATTGGAATAACAGCAAATGTTAAATTTCTCTCACTTACTCATGCAGACATACATTTTAATATAATTTTAAGAATGAAAGTCTACATTAAGATTTTTTTTTTTTTTTTTTTTTTTTCTAAAGCAAGTGTGAAGGCTTGTAAAATATTAACCTCTGGAAACCAGTTTAGAGAATGTTTTTCTCTTCATATCATTGATGTCCCTCATTTTTTAATCATTCATGTTTTGTTTTCTATTTTATTATTTTCTCTATTGTCCATGTCTTTCCACTTTTATATATTGTCTTCACTTTTTATGCCTTCTATTTAATTCATTTCATCAAGCACACTATCCTGTATATATATATATATATATATATATTTATATATAATATATATATATAAAATATATATGTCTGCCTGTCCAGAAAACAGTTAGTACATTCTTAGATTATTAAAAGAGGATATATATTATTTATTACTTACCATTATTTTACCAGTCACCCCCTCCTCACAAAAAAAAACCAACAAACAAACAAACAAAAGCAGACATTGCTGAGTAAATTGTGCTGTTATTCAACCAATCTCCTCTGCTCTTGAAACCAACTGGATGTCAGTATAGCTGAATGAAAAGATATTTATTTGGCTCATACATACAAAGTAGGATTCTTTCATGGATTGTTGCTTTCAAGTTGACTCCCCCCCCTGTTTAGTAACCATCTGTGATGTGAATCTGAAGTGTTAGAGAAACAAATTCATTACATCTCAAGCCTTAGCTTCCAATCTTCATGTAGTCATAGAATATCAAACTTCTAAAAGATTATAAGTACATCCTATTTTATGAATGGAAATTATTTAAAACAAACAAACAAAAAAATTAATAATAAAGAAAAGAAAAATGATAAATAAATAAATAAAAAATTCCTGCAATATTTTTATGTCATTTTTTTTTTTTAAATTTTTTTTCATTGATTCATATAAAATTCTTCACAATATAATTGTGAAAGTTAATATTGTCAATGAGTAAAAGCTTAAACCTTTTGTAAAAAGTGAAATATGAATTGCTTCCTTTGCACCATTCTTGATCCTCATCCTAAACTAAAGCTTCTACATTCACCATATAGATTGTTTTCTAGCTGATTTGTTTTTTAACCACACTTTCTGTACTGTTTCTTTTATATATGTATGTTTAATTTTAATTTCCCATTTAAAATAAATCCAGAAACTCAGGTTGTGCCACTTGCTTGTCATCTAAAAGCTGCTTCAATATTACTAACCTTAAATTCCTCCATATAAATTAATAAGAAGGATCAGTATTGTTTATAAAACTTATGGTCCATTTCTGAAAGAACTGCTTAATGCTGTATGATGGTTCAAAATTCAGATTAATATTGTTACACCATGAAACATTAGTAATTCCTACCTACTATTTTAATCTTAATTTTTTTAATCACTAGAAGAAAGATGGGTTTTGTTTGGGAAATGATTTCTCCATCAAAAAAAAAAAAAAATATTTCCATTGATATTTGGCTGGAAACAAAGAACTAAAATTCAGAAGCTCAGATTTGTCAACTCAATGTTTGTCTTAAATTGTATGAATGCATTTAGCACCCTGCAAAAAATATGACTGTGTACAAAATTATATCTCTATTTTCAATATTGGGGAAACTTTCTTTCAATATGAATGGACTTATCCTTGCCCCTAAATGAATTTTTTTTTTAAAAATTCTTTTTAGATTTTTTTTTTCTTCTCAAAAATGGGAATCTCACTCTCTTCCCTGTTTCCCTTACTACATGACCTAAAGTTGAAGAATTGAGTAGGTGGGATGTGTATATAAAGTGATATTTTATGATAATGTTCTTATAAGAAAGAAAGAAAGAACAATATATAATAATTTCAAAATACTAAATAATTTTACAAATTTTAAGTTTCAAGCCACTCATGAGGCAAAAAAAAAAAAAAGTTAACTGTAATTTTAATTATCTTCCCTTTTAATCACTCAGTATTTCATCATTTGTTGTTAATAATCTGAATAGATTATTTATCCTGTGAAACCAACAACAACAAAAATGACATCTAATCATCTCTATTTATGTTCTAAGAACATCTCATAAAACAATTTGATCGTTCTCTTTCTTGTTCTTACTTACACTCCCCACTTTTTTTTTTTTGTTATCGTTTCTGCATTTTTTCAGTGTGTTTTTTTTTTTTCTTTGCTGATTCCTATCTGTAATAAGAATGTTCAACAAATATTTTGTTAGTTTAATTATTTTTTCAGTCATTATTTAATCCCTCCTCCCCTTTTCTTTTCTCTTTTATTTTTACCCCTACTGTTTCCATTTTCAAGTTTGTATTTGAAGTGAAGTCTCATCAACAAACTGTTCACTCCCTTCCTCTTTTTCTCTGCCACTTTTTATGAGAAGAAAATTGATATAATTCCATGAATTTCAATCTTTCAATCCATTTTCTGTACACTTCAGCCATAATTAGTCACTATAGGTCATCATATTCTAATGCTTTATGGCTGTCCCTGTTTCTGTTAGTGCCTCTTTTATTATCTTTGTCTTGTGTTTAGATGTCCTATTTGCTGGTGTGATAGATTCACTTTGACAGTCACCTAATTCTGTATTGGAATGTATTCTGACAGAAACCTGTTAGAGAATATTAAATGTATTCTGGAGAACAAATTTATATATGTTAAAGCTTTTTTTTTTTTTTTAATATATATCTCTTTAAATGTATGTATGTTTGCATGGCTGTGTGTTAATGAGGGTTCTAAGTACCCAATGTGTAATTAGTTATAACTACACACAGACAAAAGAAGAAATATTTGAATATTTATTTGTATTAAATGGAGAAAAAAAACACACATATATATATATATATAAATATATATATATATATATATATATGTATGTATATATATTCTTTTTTCAATATTTGACAAAGGAAAACAGATTCCATTCTGAACGGTTTGTTATTTGGGTCTTACTTTAAATAGAAATAAATGTATTTTGTTTCAAAATGATTTATATTTATTCCCTGCACTTCCCACCCATCTGTGTGCTCTACTATTTAACATTCATTTCGATAAATCTTGTTTTGTAACTCTACTAAACATTACAGGTTTTAAGGAATAAAATATATAAATATGATATTTTAAAACAAAAAGAAAGTTAATCTTCCAGTTTGATGGATAGTTTTAGAAATTAATTGCAAAGATATATGGATTATCTTGATTTCTTTCTCTCTCTCCCTCTCTCTCTTTTTGCACAATTTCTTTGCTTTTGAAATGTTTGTCTAGTCTAACGAATGAAAAGATTTTGAACACCCAACAAAAACACTGGATTTTATCTCTAAACGAGACTCTCATCTTCCACATTAACACATAGCAATCTATACAAATATTCTGCTAAAAAAGAATGCTTTATTTTACACATCATCTTGTTAATTTTATTTATTTAATTTTTTGCTATGATTTGGTATTGGTACAAGAACTTCACCTATCAACTGTGCAAAGCTTTCTCTTAAATTTTAATCCTTTATAGGTGCAAGTATTGCTGATTGGTTAAGAAGTTCACTTAGCAGCCACATGATTCCAAGTTCAATTTCCCTGTGCTGTCACCCACCTTAGGCAGTGTCTTCCGTCACCTTAGGTTGACCAATATATTTTGTGTTGAATTTGGTGAACAGAAACTGCAGAAGCCCATCTTATTTGCATGTTTCTATGGCACAATGCCACCAGTTAAAATACCACTGATATATCAAAAGGTAACTTAGCCAATTGATAAAGTAAGTAGCCAGTTGAAAGAAGTATTGGAGTCAATAATGATTGGCTGAAGCTCTTGAAAGGGAATACTCTCCAGCATGGCTGTGATGCAGTAACTGAAGCTAATGAAAGGAAAAGATACATATGAAAACGTTCTCTTTATATGTGAAACAAGTCAGTGTTGTATGGTAAGCGTAGGGGTAAACACTATTATTTGCTAAATTTTATTTTTCTAAATGCTTTACCAATCCTTATGTGAAAACTATCTTTTAACGTTAAAGAAAGGAAAAAGATACATATTTAATAACCAGGTTTCAAAATGTTATCTTGCATTCAGTTCATTTGTTAAAGACGGTGTTCTCCATCATCCTTTTTGGAATTTCCCCTATTCATTAGGTAAAAACTAAATGTATAATCTATTCCGCAATGTTTTGAAACACTGCATTCTTCTAAAATGATTGCTCTATTTGTTGCTAACTCTAAATCACAAAAATATTAATGATGTAAATTAATTTGAAACCACTACCTTTTAAAATTTTTATAGTTGCATCTATTCTGAGAAAAGAATAACTAAATAGTAAATGGCTCTGTTCTCATTACTTGAGCTCCATTTGTGTCCTTAGTTAAGACACTTGACCATCCATGATTCAGTCTCATAAGTAGTGAAGTTTATGAATTTGGATAATTTTGCATAGCATCAGAAGAGGGATCTAATGTTTCAGGACTGACTTTCCATCCAAAAGAAAGAAATTTCTCAACTCTTTTTCTCAGATGAAGGATCAGATTTTTTTTTCTCTATGGCATCAGAAGTTTTCTAAACTCCTGAATGTCACTGTATAATTTTTGTTGACAAAGATCACCAACATTTTCTTGAGTTTATCTATGTTTTACACATAGATAGATATCATTAGTTGGTAGTGGTGATTCTGTTTGTGTTTATAAGCAGCAGGGAGATTATGCATTTGACTCTACTCTGATGAACTGGAATCTTCTATGAGCAAAATCTGTCAATAAATTAATGACTTAACTGGGATACTGCAATAATAACGAATTTTAAAAAAATGAAAACAAGAAAACATCTAATAGGTTTATAGAAAATAAGAATATGATTTCCTTTTTGTAGATGTCTAAACTTAGAAGTTAGTCTGTTATTTATTTAAACTGCAGTATTGCACCTGTTGCTATATTTTCCATGTTTTATTCATGTGTATCACTGATATAGCAGCTAACATACATTTAATTGGTTAGGTGAGCTCTTAGCCACTGCCTAATGTTCACATTTGCCATTACTAATTGGTTCTCTGAAGATTGCATGTGGCAAATTCTCTTTCATTTCGTTCAGGTTTCAGAATATTAAATTGTTATAATGAATAAGTGTGTCTTACAATGGGTTCATATACCAGTGGGATACTATCATTGTGTCCTTGCACATCAACCAGTTCTATAATATCTTTATTATTTCTCGCAAAGAAATGTTTTGTAATCTTGCTATATGAGCTTACCTTGACACTCCTCATATTTTTGTAGTTTTTTACCATTACAGCTAAAGCCATGCTGGAGCAGTACTGTCATTTATAAGTAAATTCTTATTGTAATTTCTTGGTTTCTTAAATTTACAATTACTATCTCTAAGTAGATCTAAATCGTTAACAGAAACAAAATTGGATGAATAATGATGTGGTGGGGGGTGTTAGGGAAGATCTAAATAGTCCTTAATTGTTTATCTAAACCTGGCATATATGAACATTTATACTCCAGTACTGTTATAGATCTGTGGACAAGGCATTTAACTTTTTAGTTTAAGTCATTTAGCTGGAAATATTTCATGTATAAGTACATTATTATTAACCACTACACTTTCAATAAATATTGAAATTAGCAGGATCTCTATTCCTTGAGCTTCAAAGGTATAGAGAAGAGTAAGGAATAGCCAATTAGGAGACCCAAAATAAGGTATACTTTCTCATCTTCTATCAGTCATGGTTTATTAATTTTAATATTTTCATTCACAAATGAAAGGAAAAGTAAGTTTTAAAACCAAATTTCCATTGCACACTAAATATTGAAAAGAGAAAGGACATAACATGGTTCTTCAGACACAGCCTGGTAAAAAAAAAAACGACTGGATTATCTCAACTGGAATGCCTTTGAGCTAAACAACTACAAATGTATTAATTATACATTCTTCTTAACAGATGATTATGAAGACTCCTGGTAGGTCACAGTGATATAACTTTGACTTCATCTAATCTGGCAAATGTAAATCAGCTTCACTAACCTCACCAAGCTTTAACTACAGAGTTGAGCTTGGCACTATAAGTTATCAAAAATGTTTATTGTACCACTAGTTAGCAAGTTGTTTTTACTTATAACTAGGCCGTTTAGATTAAAATGTCTTTTTCATGGACATCATACAGTGTAAAATATTTTGGTAGTTCAGTGTTGCCTGATAGCCTATTAACTTGCCTATAATTCTTTCATATTTCTAAAAAAACTATGAAATAATTTATCTGTAGCCCAGCTCTTTTGAAGCAGATGTATAACATGAGTAGCTAACCAAATATTTGAGAGTAGCATGTTGATCTTGTATTTTGTTTCATTCAAAGAAAACTGTTCTGTATATTACTTGCTTGAAGTTTTTCAATGTAGCAGCCAAACCTCTCTAACACCTTGTTAGAAACTTAAGCAAACAAAAATTTCAAGGCATGACAGACAGAATTATTTCAGGTACAAAACTAATCAGATGATTTAGAAAAAAAAATCTGAACTGATTGATTGCTATTAAAAGAAATGGTAAGATGTATCAACCTGACACTCAACAACGTAAGCATGCCATACACAAGACGAAAATAGAAGCTACATACAATTCCTTCAAAACATTTCTGACGTAGAAGGTACAATAGAGCAATCACAAGTACAGCATTTGGTCAGTGAGAAGAAATAATAGCATGCAAACAATTCATTTGATTTATCATGGACTATTCCATTTCTAACTAGGATGGACTATACCACCTCCCATTGCAATATACAGAAACAACAAAATTACATATGCTACAGATACAGACCCAATGAACCAAAAAGAAATTCTAATGAAAACCAGGCAGTCTCTAACAGATAAGTTTGTTCTCACCAAACTTTGCCTGCCACAATCCTTGTCATTGCCTGAAAAATTACCTTCAAACATGCCAGAACACAGCTACAATATCATCCAAAGAATGCTATCTCTCCCACCCAGCCCAAGTGAACATCAATAAGTATAGAGAAACAGCAACTGTGATACTATAGCCAAATCTACCTCCATTGTAGCCACCACCAGAGTCTGAACAAACAAGTAAACTGTCATGTTGCTACCCATAGGAATCATCATAAGCAGCATGGCCCTCAGTTAAGGAGAGACGTATAAGAAGGTGAATCTGTTGCACCTAATTGCCTGACTATCTGTATGTCATAGAACCACACAAACAAGTATGGCCTAGAATTTGGTGTTGCTGGTAAATGAGTAGTGTGGTGATTGAGTGTAATTGTCTGAATGTGTTTATGATTTAGAGAAGTGAATCTTGTGTGTGTGTTATTGGTGTCAAAGCATGGCCTTACTAGAATTTTCGATGATGTACATAGGATGGTGATGGGTC
This sequence comes from Octopus rubescens, assembly GCA_027564515.1. Lineage (NCBI taxonomy): Eukaryota > Metazoa > Mollusca > Cephalopoda > Octopoda > Octopodidae > Octopus > Octopus rubescens. The sequence goes on from JAOPUL010002961.1 coordinate 31,567,953, forward strand.
TTAATGATTTTACTTCACTTGAGATTATTTGGGCTTTGGAATTAAAATTTTTACTCGGCTTCCTGATTCTGTGAACTTTAGTGTTGGTATGAGTAGATGGTGAGTACAGTGATTCCTTCAGGAACTCTCCCTCCCTAGATATTTTAGATGTATGCTTATGACTGTTTGGCACAGACTTTTTTCAGTTTTTCCTAATGACTTTTTTCCTGTGGAAGGGATGTTCAATGGTAGGAAGGAGTAAAACTTTATTGTTGTTTGATAGAAAGATGGAATAAAAATTGTGATTGAGGTGCATATTTTTCTTTTTATGCTCCTGTCTTCATTGCATGGTTTTGTGTGGCTGATTTTGATAAATGTCGAAGGATGTTTGCTTAGCATTACAGTGTAGGTGTTTCCTGAGTGTATGTGTGACGTAGGTTGTCGATAATGTTAATTAGTCCGTTTTGTGGCTAGTTTCACGATTTATGTTGGATACAAATGATTGCCAGTTCTAATGAAGTATTATTTAAAGTTTATTTTTGTTTGTTATTCGATGGTGAGCTTTATTTCAATTGTCTGGTTTTGGTGTATTGTGTCAGAGACTGACTATTTTGGGGTTATATTTTGTTATGTATTATGTGTTTAGTTTGTTGAGTATGTACTGCTCCATTTATGTTGAGGATTGTGGTGGTGTTGAATTCAAAGAACATTTTTCTAGGAACTGGTTCTGTAGTGCTTTTTTTTAAGTTTGCAAAAATGATGATAATTGATAGATAGTCTTAAGAAAAATGGAGAATTGTTTGTTAGGTGGTTGTGCTAGCTTGGTATATGGAGTGATGTCTATGGAAGAGTTATTGTATTAGGATTGGTCATGAGTGTTGGTGTGGATTGTTTAGGTTGTAAAAGAAGTAAAGTTGCAATGATATGTTACCTTTCTTGTTGCTTCTACTCTTTGAACGCCAGGATGTATTGTATGCATTGAAATTGGGGGCTGTTGAGGTTGGTGTGCACTAACCTAATGGAGGAAATGCAGTTGCCTAAAATTCCATAGATAAGAGATTTGGTCCCTGTCAGAGAGCCAGCTTATCTATACTAGTTTAGTACTTACACTGGCCGATATTATTTATGTTTACAAAGAGCACTGCTCAGAGGCAAGTTGGAACTTGATCATCCCTAACTGGGTCAACCTACAACCCCAAGAACATCACCAATTTTGCAAGCATGAGATGTATTTTGGAGCTTATGTAAATAACTTGGAGAGCATGAACAGCAACGCATCATTAACTTGTTAAAATAATCCTCAGCTTACAACACCCAAAATCAATGCAAGTGATCTTACAAGAACAAGATCTTTTCTAAAATTTAAGATTGTCATCTTAAGCCCTCATTTCCTTCTGCGTCAGATAAAATGATATTCAATTTTAATTTTTAGATACAAAAAAATACTAAGGGACTCATTTGATTTTGTAACAGATTTGTGTCGAGTAATTTAGGTTTTAAATAAGCTGCTACGTAGATTTGTATTAAATGGTGTTTTTATGTTCTTGGCTCACTTCTCAGCTAATTTACAGAGTCTGACAGGCTAAGTTATTTCCCTTCGATTCTGTACTCAGGAAATAGTTTGTAATTACTTCCCTTGTTGCTTGTGTTATTAAAATAGAATTTGATGAAAGTTGTTCACCGATATTATGTCCAGGGAGCCTTGATGTTTTTGCTTTAAACTATATAACTTTCTGATTACAATGCATTAATATTTATATTTTCAAAGTGACTACAAATTTCAAACATTCTTATTTTTGACCTGCGAAATAAGCTTATGCATGTATATATTTTTACACTCATCAAAACAACGGGAATTAAATCGCAACTTACAAGAGCTACAAACATGACATTTTAGCAATTTTGTTTTTATCATATTGAAAGTGCTGAAATAAACTTACGAATGGCTCTAAGACTCACCTGTCCGAAAGTTTTTCCTATTTTACTAAAACACCGAAAGGATTGCGAAGGGAAATGTAAAAGGGAAGCTGCGAAATGTAGTTTCCGTTTTACACACTGCTACAAAAACATATTTCTTAAAATTTTACCTGTTATATTTACCGCTTTGATAGGAATTAACACAAAGGCATCCCATTCTTGACCACCTAGCCAATATAACATTAAAATTATTTAATTAAATAAAGGGAAATGATTTTATATAAGTTGTGTATTTGCGTGTATGTTATATATATGAAACTATTTTAACATTTTATTAAACTATATATTGACTGGATGGTAATGGCTGGAAGTTAAGGAAACTGTGGCATGTTGTTCATAAAGAGTTTCTGAGTTGTGGTGGGAAGTGACAGGTAAACAAGTACTCCAACATGGTTCCAGACAAACAACATAAAAGCAACACTAACCAAATCTACCGACTAAAGCATTTACATGATCATTCAACCTGCTAGAAATAGTTGGCAAATTTTCCTCAGTTCGTAGCTGGTGTCTTTAAAAAGTGAAGAAGTCACATTGAATGATGTCCTATTTATATACATAAAAAAAGAAAGAAAGCAAAGATAAGATGGTTAATCTTGGCTTGAACACCTCTAAATCATAGATCTACTTGATGAGGACTGACTTGGAGTTTAGCAACAACAACAAATACAACCAACCATTACACTCAATAACATACCACATACACAGAATTCTTGGAATTCCATACATCTTTTCAACATATATAGCATATATATATATATAAAACTGCAGAGTTTACAAAATGACAGAAACACAGGCACCACGTTTTGGCAACAAAAAATACAAAAGAGTGTGCATACAATATACACCAGTCCTATTTGGGCCCTTAATCTTTCCACAACAACAACAAAGTACAAAATAGCACATTTCACATTATTACAAGCTGTACTCAGACCACCCTATAATGTGAAACAATACTGAAAATGAAAAAAAACAACAAGACTTACACAGGCTACAGTTGGTTTCTACAGCAAGCTCCAACCCATACATGTAGTGGCTTCCACTACATGTTCAGGCATAACTATAACATTATTTTAAGGACACTGACCAGTCCATTCAGCTCAAACAAACAACACATACACTTCTATGTAGTTAATAATGTAAATAATAATATTGGCCCTATAAACTATTCTTGTCTGCCCACCACCTGAGATAAGTGATTGGGTAAATTTTACCTACTTCTGATGTGGTTTCTCCAAAACTTGCAGGCATCCTAGATTAGATTGGACAGGGAAGAAACTACAACATGCTCAGACTGCTACACACACTCCATACAATAAATGTGGTCCTTAACTAGGTGGAGACATGATATATCTAGAACACTAAGCCTGTAGATTACACCATTTATTTAAGCATTCTATTTATGTGATGGCAGTGGTGAGTCTATAGCCTAAAGGACATTATTGAAAATAGTCCAAATTTAGTCTATCAAAATACATATTTGTCTGGTGGAGCACTAGACACACATCAGGAGGTGAATTCAGCATTGCAAGATAACAAGTTATCAGTTGTTGTGCTTTTGCACTGTATTGTTCCTAACCTGCAGTACCTGTTGAGTAAACTGGGCCATTTGAAAAATAAAGGCCTCCACCATAGAACCAATACAATGCTAGTGACAGGATAAAACCACTCACCTCTTGGTTAATTTCATATGTTTTTCAACAAACAATGTAATCTAATTTAATCTAGATATTTTATGAATTTTACTGGTTTGAGTATAATTTGTTAGCTTTTTTAATATCCTTTGTCAAGGCCAATGGAATGGCAGAAACACTTGTGTGTTGATCCAAACAATTTTTAGTATTTAGTTTTGTTCCTTGACACTATAGCTTCAAATTCTGTGAGAGATGGCTACACCATTCATCTAACCAGGGTTGATAAAATTCTAGCTGCCTTATACTGGGATTGATTATATTCCTCTTCTGTGTGTTTAAGGCATTGTGCCTATGTGAAAAATCAATATTCATCATCATCATCATCATTTTGCATCCACTTTTCCTGCTTGCATGGGTCAGACGGTACTCATTGCAGCCGATTTTCTATGACCAAATGCTCCTCCTGTCACCAATTTTCACCTGTTTCCAAGCAAGGTGACATTTTCCCATGGCCACACATGTTTACACAGAAGATTGGAAATGAAGAACACCACATTGATCAAAAACTAAGCAGTGGAGCAGGGAAAGTGACTGTTGCAAGCCAGCCACCAAGGCAGAAGAATGAACCAAAAATGGGCAAGGACTTTGGAGTTACCTGTTGATCTTGAAGGTAAATATTACTTCCCACTTTTTGCTACCAAAAGATCCAACCTTGTCAAGTGGTGCAAGGAAAGAAGGTGGTAAAGACTGTAGAGCTCACAGTTCCCTGGGAAGTGAACATCGAAGACACTTTCTTCGGAAAATACAATGAGTTGGTTGAACTCTGTGAAAACAATGGATGGGAGGCAATATGCCTTTTATAGAGATAGATGTTAGAGGATTTGATGGAACCAAGGGCTCAGGAGTCTTGGACTAGCTGCAAAGGATACAAAAGATGTTGCCAGAAAATTGTCAGAAGCCACTGAGAAAGCAAGCCATTATTACATCTAGCTCAAGGCGGCAAGCTGGCAGAATCGTTACTGCGCCGGGAGAAATGCTTAGCGGCAATTTTTCCAACTTTACGTTCTGAGATCAAATGCCGCCGAGGTCAACTTTGCTTTTCATCCTTCCGTGGTTGATAAAGTGAGTACCAGTTACGAACTGGGGTCGATAAATTCGACTACTCCCCTCCATTATAGAAAGGATCATTACATCTAGCTCAAGAAGAGGATGAGTTGTGCAGCAAGCACGAGCATTGAGGATGGTTGAAACATGTGACCCTGAGTTACAACATCATGCTGTGTGGGAGTTTTGTCACCTACATTTGAGGAGGGGGGGGCAGGCAGTTCTGGTGTTGTAGCGGAAGGGGCCAAAACACCTACAGGGCTGCTTCACCACCTGATAAAACATCAACTCCTGCATTTGGAGTACAGCAGCAGCACACAAGTGTTTATCTTTAAAAAAATGGATAAAACCAAAAGAAGGTTCTACCCAGAATACCAAAGTACAGTAGTAAACAAAAAGAAGTATAAAACAGACTGATAAGTTCACCTTCATATTGAAATGGCAAACATAAACTCGAATAGATACAAAAGTACAACTCTTTATCTTTTACTTGTTTAGGTCATTAGACTGCTGCCATGCTGGGGCTCCAGTATTTATTTTTGTTTTAAGCTTGGTACTTATTCTATCAGTCCCTTTTGCCAAACTGCTAAGTTATAGGGATGTGAACACACCTACACAGGTTGTCAAGCTGTGGTGGGGGACAAACAAAGACACACGTACATATATATATATATATGTTTACGGCCATATCACATTGAAAGCACAGGTTCTCGTCTGATCACCGAAGTTAAGCAAAGTCGAGCCTAGTTAGTATTTGGATGGGTGACCGCTTGGGAAACCTAGGGGCTGTAAGCATCTAAGAGGCGCAGGCGTGGCTGTGTGGTAAGAAGCTTGCTTCCCAACCCCATGGTTCCAGGTTCAGTCCCACTGCGTGGCACC
>JAOPUL010002961.1:31675827-31686732 GCA_027564515.1 Octopus rubescens
ACGAGTTACCGGAAGGATTCAGGCTGTACCAGTCGATAAAGGTAGGTGCACTGTTTATAATCACCTGCACACCACAATAATCACTGAAGGCATAAATACTGGGATGCATGTGTGTAATTCAATGTATGTATGTTTGTTGCAATGTTAAGTCAAAGGGAAATGCAAAAACAGTTGAATGCCAGAGAAAATGGTAAAAAATTCATGTGAAAAACAAAAAGCAGAAACTGTTGTAAAGCAAAGAAACAATGTGCGATGTCAGTGCATAATGGATGGTGTTAAAAAAGAAAAAGGATAGGACCCTATTTAAACTTGTATACACATGAATCAAACACCAGCTACATGTGGGTCTGCAGGTTTTGAATGAGGCATTGTGCAGAAAGTAGATTGCAGAAAGGTGGCTCTGTTGTAGGTTTCATGTACATGCTACCACATAGTTCACATGAAGATTGTTGGGTGAAAACTACTGTCAACAGAATGAAATTTAAAATTCAGTTGTTGTCACATTTGCATGCGTGTGCATGTCAGAGTGTGCAAACGAAATACGTACAAAAGGGAATATACAAACCAGAAAACATTGCCATTTGTATTGGTGTGTGCATAAACAGAACAATAATGAAATTGCAAAACAAAAAAGCGTTCAAAGTACACAAAATATGATATAAAAGTTTAGCAAGAAGTGGTTATGTCACTAATTTAAAAATAATGTTGGTTTCTGTGTCATTAATGTAGATGAGGTGTGAGTTTGTGTAAACATACAATATCAGAAGGCATGTATAAATACAACATCAGAAGGCATTAATATTAAAGTGTTTATTTGGTGAATCTGCATTTAAGTTGACAAGTAGGTTTTGAGCAAAAGGATATTAATGTGCCGGGAGCAAGTTGGGCCAAAGTTGGCTGTTGGTAATTAGGTTGAGTTGGTGAGTTAGCGGAGAGGGCATAGAGGGATATAGATGTCCTGGTGTTGAAACTCCATAGCCATCATGATGGTGAGTTAGTGTGAAAGTGATGTTCACTGTTCAGTGTCTGCGGCTAACTGATGTTGAGTTAGTGCTAAAGGGATGTTCACTCTTTGAAGTCCTCCGTGCTAACTGCCCAGACTAATGGTGAGTTAGTGGGAAATGATGTTCACTGTACGACAATCCCAAGCTAACTGAAAACAAGACGCAGCTTAACTGGCAGTGAAACTCCTTTTTCGTGTTATTTCAGCCGATTGGAGCTGGGTGAGCATTAATCACAGCATGACTGGTGCCAAAATGGGAAATTTAAGTTTAAAGTGAAAGAGTTCATGAATAGGCATACAATCACTCAAAAAGCTTAGTCTTTTGTAGTTTCCGCAGTTGTAGTTCTCTCAGTGTGAAGATAATGGTTTTTATTTCTATTAAAGTACTGGACATAGCAAAAGAGCCAACATGCTTGTCAACCAGATTTTGTTTTGGTCACTGGATCACAAGAGATGGTACCCATAAAAGAATGGTAGAGAGATTTGATGAGGCAGTAAGGAAAATAATGCTTTGGATTTCAGGTGAGTCTTCTTAGGTGGTCAATGCTGGCAGTTTTTTTGTTTGTTTGTTTTTTGTCCATTGATATCTAGGACAAAGTACTTGGGTGTTCAGGTTAGAACTCTGAAAGATCCTACATATGGTGGTTGAAATCTAGATGTACAGCAGTGTTCCAAACAAAAACATGGGTTCACTGTTGAATATTGGATAGAATGCAAGTAGAAATATTGTAAACAAGAAGCAATTGTTGGCAGATTGGACACATAGTTATGTAGACAATGGATGGAGTTCAGTCTGGGAAATTTTAAGGCAAGGCAGGGGCAATTGTTTGCCCAGGTAGCGTCAATGCTCTACTATACACAAGTTCAACTGGTGTAGAACAAATACCTTCTTCAACTATCGAACAAATTCCAAGAAGGATAAGAAGCAAGTATTCCAACCAGTTGCTGTTGGGTGCTCTGAGGACAGACACCAATTCTGTCAAAATTATTTTCCCATACCATTGGCTACAGGATGAGAAGCATTTGTGCACATCCACTTACAGCCAAGCAGACCAATCAATTCTGTGAAGATATTTGATTCAAATTAATGTCATCCGTCTGTGGTGATGGTAGCAGGTGTGCCAAAATATGAAATCCAGTGTTGTACTAGAGCTTTAAGAACAGTGTCCACCATGGTGTGTGATAGGGGAATGGCTTCAGGTTAATGTGAATTTGGCCACACAGGTAAAAAAATGCATATAGTTTTAAGAAAGAAATATTGGTCCTACAATGTTAATAGGTACCTGGTGAAAATGAGCATCAGGTGTTGAGAAAGTTCCCAGAGGTGTTTAAACATGCTGGTGAAGTTTTGCCTTCTGACAATGGCCAATTCTTGGCCCATTCTGTAATGTCACTGTTGATAGAAATGTGCCAATATCAACTTCTGGGTGGAGTTGGCACCAAGATGTAATAGATTTTAGAGAGCGGAGAAAACCAAATGTCTGTGCTTCTGTGGTACATAAGGACATTCTTGGCCTGTAAAGATGCCACACCAAATATAACTCAGAGAAAAATAGTAGAGGGAAAAGTTTGAAAGTTAAACAAGAAGAGTTTTAAAGTTTGAGTTCTTAGCTCTTGGAGATTGATAGAGCAGAGGTATGCAGCACATTTAAACAGACAAGAAAGTGCATCAACTGCAGAATTGTCTGAACTTTTAATCTGATGAATATCTGTTGAATATTAGGATATGAAATCAAGGTGGCAAACTTTTCTAAATGAGAGGTTTATGATCAATGTAAATGGAGAAAACAGAGCCTTCAAACATGTGCCAAAAATGTTTAACACTAAGGGGTGCTGATAGTAGTTCCCTGCCAAAAGCACTGTACTTTATTTCAGTGATATGAGAAAGAAAGAAAGCAGTCACCATGTACTGCTAATACACTGCTGAAAGATGCACCAACACCAGCAGCAGATGCATCAACTAGCAAACATAGTGGTGCATCAGGTTTAGGATGAACTAACATAATAATTTCAACTAAGACTTTCTTGGTTTTAAAAAAAGGTAGTAGACTCTGCATCATTAACAGTAATGGGCTGGTTCTTATGTATACAATTTCTTAAGATAACCATGAGGTATTGAAGAAGTTCCACAGAATGGGGAATAAATTGACAATAGAAATTTATCAAGCCAGGAAACTCAATTTTCTTTGCGAAGTAGGTGCAGAAAAATCTAAGATCAACTTAACCTTATCATCGAGAGGGTAAACACCTTTTACATCAATATGATGTCCCAAGAGATCTAAAGAAGAAATCTCAAAAATGCATTTACTGGGGTTGATAAAGACACCATATTGAGAAAGAGGCTTCTCGTGCTCATCTTCAGTTGCACTGGTAAAAATCAGATCATTGATATATATATTCATGGATTATATTATCAATGAAACGCTGGAATGTTGATGGAGCACTGTACAGGCCAAAAAGTATTTAAAGAACCTAAAAAGCCAAAAAGTGTTGTAATAGTTGTTTAGGAATATAGCCTGGTTCAATGGATAGCCTGGTGTTTATAAGCAAACACTCCAGCACCATGTAGTATGAAAGAAAAGTCCTGTATATAAGACACAGGGTACACTAAGAACCTGAAAGTTATCACATGGCCGCAAGTCACCAGCAAATTTTTTGAGAGACCATATGAAGGGGAGAAGACCAACTGCTGCTAGCTGGATGGACTATGTCCAGTTTCAGCATATGATCAAACTCTACTTTAGCAATCATAGCATAATCAGGAGTAAGTTGCAACATATGAGAAAACACTGATGGTCCATCAATGACTATGTGGTAAGTTACAGAGTGAGTCACTGGACGATTTGGAAAATAGGTAAGAGATGTGGGAGTATTTGTGCAAAGGAGCATCATACTTGCTGAGGGTTGAGAGAAACTACCTAGTGCTAACACTATTGACATTGAATTTACTGATAAAAATTGATTAGTATTTGGTTTAACATGTAACAGGATGAAATGATACTGAAAATCAACCCCAAGAATTGGAGTCAGCATTTTCACAACAATGCAAACCCACTGAAACACACTCCAAAGACTGAGATCCAGAGTAACTGATTTCTCTCTGAAAGTTGCAATTGGGGAATTGTTAATGACCTGGAGAAAGATTGTTGCTGACTTCCTGTTACCTGACAACAGAATAGATGGTATCCACAAGAAAATGAGTACCATTTGATCAGTTGCTAATATAGAAGAAGCAACTAGGTTGGGAAGAGGAACAAGAAACAATCACCATCATTAATTCCTGGATGCTTCCCAGAAAGGAAGAAGCTTGATGAAAGGAACAAGGTGGCAAACATTTGTGGCCTCTTCTGCTGAACTTGTAAAAGCCATCCAATCAACACTTTGATTCCAAGAGCACCCACACCATTAACAACTGCTGCTACAACAGCATGGCTGGGTCTGTGTCTGCACTATAAATGCATTCCGCTGCACATCTTTGGCTGTAAGTTGAGCACAAAGTTGACCTCAGAGCCAAAAGAGAAAGGAGATGAGAAGAACAAGAGGTAAATGAAGAACCTACTATATTCTTCAGTGTGACATGGGACACAATTTTGTCTATCAGATCTGCCAATTGTTCTATTAACATGGACCTTTTGTTAACTAGTAATATTTTTTGAGTAGTCACCAGTAGCCACTTAGTAAATAACTGCTTGAAAATTGTAGGAACTATGGTGTTGTACCAATCTGATGATAGTCAGTGCAAGTTGAATTGCACCTCAAATATATATAAACCATACTGCAAGATCATTGATCAAGAAATATATGATTTTGTAGGAGTTGATGATGAATAGGGTGTTCTTCAGATATCTTGGGTCTAGATCAGTAGTGTAGCATTAGAAGAGGGTTGCATAGGTTCATTGTCGTGGTCACTCGTTTTACAATAAAATGGGTGAGGTATTGGAAAAATGAGAAGAGTAGACTCTTTGCAGTTCATCATCTATTTAATGTTAAAAGTTTACATGGAACATGACTGTTCCAAGAAAAGAAAGCAAAGTGACTTTGGAGTATTCTGTCCTTAGTAGAAGAATGTGTGTTAAGGGAGAAACAAGACAATGCCTGTGAAAGTGGTGAATGTGACAATCATAATCTGCCTAATACAAGAATTTGCCAGCCATTAAGCTTCACTACTAATGTTGCTACACTCTTGACATTCAGACAGTTTGCTTATGAAGCTCTGTCTTTTTTCTTCCAATCTGATCACTATTGTTGTGCACCAGAATGAACCTGACCAGACAGATCAGTGATGACATCATCACTCAAAAATCCAAAATGTGTTTAATATACAATTTCATAACCAGATTTTTGCTGACATCATTACTCAATCTGAAAGATTCTTGTTTGCATTTATGAAATTTTTCACAATCCAAAAACAAACAGTTCAGGTTACAAACCAAAAGAGGTTTAGAAAAATAGAAAGATATGGCAAATGTATTTGAAAAATATATTCATATAGGCGCAGGCATGGCTGTGTGGTAAGAGCTTGCTTCCCAACCACATGGTACTGGGTTCAGTCCCGGCACCTTGGGCAAATGTCTTCTACTATAGCCTCAGACCGACCAAAGCCTTGTGAGTGGATTTCGTAGACAGAAACTGAAAGAAGCTACTCATATATATGTGTGTGTGTGTGTGTGTGTCTTTGTATCTGTGTTTGTCCCCCACCACTGCTTGACAACCAGTGTTGGTGTGTTTACATCCCTCTAACTTAGCAGTTCTGCAAAATTGATCAATAGAACAAGTACCAGGCTTTTTTTTTTAAAGTATTAGGGTCGATTCATTCACCTAAAAATTCAAGATGGTGCTCCAGCATGGTCGCAGTCTAATTACTGAAACAAGTAAAAGGTAAAAAGGTAATGTCTCAAACAAACAGCTCCTTATTTGATCCATGTATTTTAATTTGATTCAACACTAGATTCAGTCATTTAAATATGAATTGACATTCTTTGATTCACAATCATGAGGTCCTGGGTTTCACCTAACTGCACAGCACCTTAGGCCAATGTCTTCTAAGGCTTTGTGTCAACCCAAGCCTTGCAAGTAAAACTGGGTGGATGGAAACTGTGTGGAAGCGTATCAGATGGACTGTAGCTGTAATTCAAATGGCCAGCTTTGTCACACGCTATACTCAGTCGATTCTGACGGAGGGTAGGTTAAAGAAACAAGTCTGCTACTTACGCTATAAGTTCAATAAGATCGAGCAACTGGAATACGCAACGTCGAAACGGTTTAGAGAAACCGGTCACTTTTCAATAAAAACAAAAGGGCATAACTACAGTTAGGCGCTACCCACTAACTTTCTTTACACATTCTCAAACATGCATATTTTCTTAATGAAAATTTGCAGAGATCGTTTTCGAGGGTGTAGCTTACGAATATGTTGATAACTAACATTGTTTTGGAGAAGTGTTGGATCATTTTATGTCCTCTTTACTTTCTCATAATTGTCTTTAAAATGAATATTTTGAAATGACATTTTGCAGAAATATATTTTTGAGAGTTTAGATTGTGTAATTTTGATATTTGATATTTAAACACATGAATCTAAAGAAAGAAAATGAAAAATGCGGACTTGTTTCCTTAATCTACCCTCCGTCAGAATCGGCCGAGTATGGCGTGTGACAAGGCTAGCCATTTGAATTACAGCTACAGTCCATCTGACAAGCTTCCACACAGTTTCCATCCACCCAATTTTACTCGCATAATCATAATCTACACCCTCGAAAACGTATGGCTGATAATTTCATTTAAAAAATATACATTTTTCAGAAAATTATGAGGAAACAAAGTTGATGAAGCACCAATCTATAGTTATGCTAGCAATATAACAGCCCCGAAATAATTGCACACGATAGTTATAAATTCTGTTCGCTGTAAAAATGAAACTTGCTTTTTCAATTTCTTTTTTTTTTTTTTTTCCAAAAATAGATCCAAATTTTGCAAATATTAAAAATACATGAATGGGACCTCCGAAAGAACATGATGAGGTATGCCTGTAGATTGAAAGTCAAACTGATAGATATGGACTAGGTACACATAACACGGACAAACATTTTATGAAGGAGAAAATGTCTTCCTGAAAAATATGTCTGGAACAGAAGACTGACAAAATACTAATAATAAAGAATAATCAAACCTTATAAACGAAGCTGAGACAGGTGATAAATAGTTCTCAGTTATACGAGCGCAGACTTCTGATGTTTACGAAATAAATATTACGGAGACGAAGCATTCAGTTTTTTTATATAAAAATGTTCCTTGCTGTTTTATGTTTCCTGTAGCAAATTTTAAATGAAAATAAAAAAATCTCATTCACGTCCAGAAATAATTGGTTATGTGCAAAATTTACAGATAAGAAGACAAAATAAAATAGGAAAGGGGATTCTACATACAAATATAAACAGCTTCAATGAAATACTCGTACGTATTTCTGTAAATTGACAGCTGCTCAGGAGTACGTGCCTGATCATCTACTACTACTACTGCTACTACTACTGAGATAACGAGGGAAGCTCTAAGCCACAGGGGGAAATCGACCAGTGGCGAATTACAAGTGCATAACAACCCATGTAAGCGTATTATTCGTGATGTGAAAAGTAATGAATCTTTAATTATACAATTTCATTAGATTACAGTTTTAGTTTAATAGGTTTTTAATGAACTTCAACTTGAGGGTAGGCTGAAAAGTTCATAGGCTGACTATGAAGGTGTGATGCTAGAGTTGTGAAATTTTGTAGGCATTAATTTCAGCCCTTCTTATTAATAACTACATAACATCTATTTTATTTTGTGAAAGTGTTCATATATAACATATAAACATGCAAAGGAATAAGGAAAAAGATAGAAAAAACAAAAGAAACAACAACAATTCAACACCAGGTACCTCAATTGATGTCACACCGCAAGGTTCAGTGGAACCTACTGAAGCAAGCCAGCACGCTTGCGGTATTGCCGCAGGCACTGGCGAAGCTAAGATGCTGGAACTGCCAAGAACCCACATGGGCATCACCTGACACCTCAGTTAGGTGAGCCACCAACGATGACAAAAACTTTGCTGTCAGCGGCCCAGCCCCTCCAAACGTCTCAAACGTGACAGGCTGGAAGAAATGGTTCACTGATAGGTCCCGATACTTGAGGGCTTTGTTTTATTCGGCAGCAGAAGCAGTGACCCTCTTATTTACTGCAGCGTCCAAGAAGTGGGAGGGAGCAAAGGAGTCACAGACTGTGGAATCCCAGATGAGGCACCTACCTCTTACCCAGGGACAATGGGTAAGACCATCTAATCTCTTCCCACTCTGAGTGCAATGGAGATGCGGAGCTCATCCAAACTGAGCAGACTACCAATGTTGGCCACAGGCAGGGCATCAATCCAATCCCCCGAGAATTTCACACTTGCAGAGAGTAGGCGACATCTCGAAAATTGATCAGATTGATCGAAGAGAGTGTTGAAGGTGACGCCTGAGCACATATTGTCCCACGCTCTCTTGTCCGACTCTCCTCAGCTGTTACGGGGACTGGCAAACCCAGCTCACTTCACTGTAACAGAGCTTCAGCCATCTCTCTGAAGATAACGTCAGAAAAACGTGAAGCATAGCGTCAAGGATTTCTGCTACAAATCTCTCCTTGCTGAAGCTGCAAAATGGAATGAAACTGCTCTCATGTCGAAGATCCAAACTCTCTCATTGCGACTCACCTCCCTAACGAATTAGTGGGGAAATCGTCCCTTAAATAGCTGCTGTTAGGACGCTTGGCTAGTCTATCACGTTAAGGGGTGGACAACCCGCGTAAAGCTAGATGGACTAGATCATCACACAATAAGCCAAAAGGAGTATCTAAAAGTAAAGAGGCAACATGTGGATACATAAAGGTAAAGAGCGAACATGCTTCCGCTACAGCCTCCTCGGTATTAGTTCTGTCATGACGATTTAGTCGTACAATAAAATCCTCCAGATAAGTTCAGTCCTGACAATCACTTTTCTTTAAATGTGTACTCCAGACAACAATTAAAAAAAAAGTAAGGAAAATAAAAAAAAAAAGAAAATTACTAAAAATTGTCTCCAACTTTTTTCCCTCGTGCTAAATTCGACTACCCAGGAGCTGAATAACTGCAGTCTCCTAAAACAGATTAGAAGGGTAATCACCTCGGAAGCTTGTTTTAGCTAATTTCATTCTATGACCTCATATAACAGATCAAAAGAGAAGATTTGTAATGTACGAAGGTTTATAAAGGAACTAGTTCGGTTGACACAGGCGGGATTTCTGGTAAGCCGACGCTTGGATAACATGACACTTTAAACAAGCAAGTGTGTGTGTGTGAGAGACCGACTGACCGACTTTGTTTTTCGAAAAATCACACAAAAACGATTTTTCTGCGTCCACTTCGAGTTGGGTGCCATTGAATCGATCCGCTCTGCGAGATATCGCACGAGGTTGAAGTTGTCTGAATGCATCAGCCGAAGATCGCACAGGTTTGCGTACTCCGACTACACTATTGACGACTTGCAAAACTTAGCTAAAATCTTTGACTTTATTGAGTAGACTTATAGGACTAAAATTGCCTATTATGCTCTCTTTATTCGAGTTCTTCCTCACCAGCGTCACCACTTTTCGGCTCACATAAATGAGATGTTCACAGTCAGCTGATAGTTGCGGGAGACTTTTGCCAAATGAACAAGCTTGACATACCACGATACATATCGTAAAACAAACTATCCAATCGCAGTCATTTGCGCCTCGCGCAACCTTTCAATATATCCGTTACTTCAGTAATCGATTTTTTAGTTTTTTTTTTGTTTTGTTTTTTTGTGTCTTCGCTGGTTGTAGGCATCAACATTTATTGTATCTAGTCCGTCGTTCCGCGCGGACTATTCGGTAAACTGCAGTTGAAAACAGCATATATCTGCTCGGAATCGGATAGCATACGCCCGTTGCGATCCGTCATCGACGGATTTTGTTGCTAAGTTGCATCTCTGTCACTCGGGACTTATCGAATGGGTTTTGCTCTTTCGTGTTTCAGAGTACATTCCTCAGCACGAATAACGTGTTTCGTGCACAGGAAATGGTTAAGGACCATTTTTGCTGCAAGCACATTTTTGCTGCAAGCACATTATATGTGATGACATTTTTGTTCGTCTCTTCTACTAGTTCCTTACGATATAATCTACTGTTCTCTATTGCTACACTTCTGATAGCACAACAGATTCTACTCTAATATTTTTTCAGTGAGACCCACCACTTTATAAACAACTGTATCCGTCATTTCCTCACTAAACTAATTCGCTAATCCGGTCCCTGAAAACTAGCTGAGTCGGGAAAGACTCTTTTAGCTTCCCGTATCTCAGAAATTAGCTTGACCGTCAATTTCGTGCCTTGTGCTTATGACAGAAAAAAAATATTTGTTGTATTAAGGGCTGCAAAGGGTACTGGATTGGCAGAACCGTTAGGGCGCCGGGAGGAAAAAATGACTTTCAGCTTCTGTTCCGGCTGTTTACGTTCTGAGTTCAAATCCTGCCGAGGTCAACATTGCCTTTCATTCCTACGGGGTCGATAAAATAAAGTACCAGTCAAATATTGGCTTAATGTAATCTACAAGATCCTCTCCTCAAAGTTACTGGTCTTGTACATTTATAAGTTATAATTTTAAGTAAAGCGCGGTGGATTTTCTGGCCTTGAAGAGAAAAGCTAGTCTTTGCTATGTTGAGGCAGTGCCAGGAGAGATCATGTGATTGCAAGGGCTCTACTTGTGAGTCGTTTATGTTGAAGGAGGAAGGGAGGTGTGATAATGTTTGCTTAATATATATATATATATATATATATATTGTTATATTTTGGAATGGTCATGGTTTATTTGTATTTATTTTGCCAAATGA
>JAOPUL010002961.1:31820990-31836713 GCA_027564515.1 Octopus rubescens
TAATTCTAAAGTTAACTAACCTTTTAATGACTTAAAAGATTTGTTCTGCAAAATTTGGATTCATTCAAAAGGCCACATGAGTGGCCTAATAGGCTGCTGGTTCCCCACCCCTGAGCTACACTATTTACTGTAAATGAAAGGCATCCATACAAGTATTTCATCTCTGTTACTCTTTTTCCAGAAAGGTTGTGGCTGGTAAAATTCTGTTTTGTTTTCTAGTAAAAGAGTAATTTTTCAAATCTTTCATGTATTATATCATTTTCTCTCTCCTACTTCCTTCCATTTAGTGGAATGCTTTACTTTTTTTCATTTTTATACAGGGTGGAGTATATGTAAATTATTTATTGTTCAAAGTAAAGTATAGAAGGAAATTTTGATACAGTTAAAATTTAGTGACCCATATTGTGTTTATGAAAAGGAATTTTTTTTCTTTTCTGCTTGTATTAATCTGTAATATGTAGCTTAGTCGGGAAGGTTCAAATTTAAGTAATAAATATTATTGTCTCTTCATCTCCATCATATATAGATGCACATTTCAAATTTTTAAAAACTACATTAACCATTAGGTGCCAGAAGCACACATTTTGAGTGATGTTCTGATCGTATTTCTTTTTTAGATAGGGATGTAGCATTGGGCAGTACATTAGCACTTTATTCATTTGCTCATTATACATAATTTCTTCCTCAACCGTTTTACTGACCCTATTTGCAATATAATTATACTGGCTGTCTTTCAGTTAATTTGCAAAATAATATTTTGAAGAATTTTTGTAAAATAAGTTGTGATTTGAAGTTTTAGAGTTCTAATGAGCCAACAATATTTGGAACAAATTAGTAATAGTTTGAAAATATGGTATAATTTTTAGGTGTGAGTAACCACAGCTGGCCTTAACCATGTTGGTACATAAAAAAATTCTTAGGGAGTGTCACTTACATTAGTAATTGAGACTCAGGTAATGCTATGCTTTATTATTTTTAACATCGTATTCAAGTTAGTCAAATTGTCAAATTTAATAAGCATGAAGAATGAAGAATATATATATTAGTGACAAAGGCAGTATTAATGCTGAGAGGTAATATTTATACCTACTGAAATGTGGATGTTCTGTTAGAATAAACTATACTGCAGTAGATACCATGAGAGAAACTCTCATATTGGGTTTTGGTATAAAATGCACTCTTGTTTATATCGCTAGTGGGGAGATAAATCTCTGCCATCTCCAGTGCCAAGACCACCAGATCATGGCACTGGAAATGATGGAGATTTATCTCCCACTAGCGATATAAACAAGAGTTCATTTTGTACCAAAAGCCAATATGAGAGTTTCTCTCATGGTAACTATCACAGTATAATTTGTTCTAACAGAACATTCACATTTAAGTGGGGACAAATATTACCTCTCAAAGAATAAAGAATGAACTCCAATCAAAACTCTAGTTCTTGCATAATTTTAATCATAATTCTTTCATTTTCCCTTGTAACAACTTAATGATATTACAGTGATAACTGTCTCCATGAACTATAGAAACTCATAGAACTGCTGTTCCAAACTAAATAGTGTTCAGTGGTTGAGAAAATTCCCTCCTTACACAACGCTGTGAGTGAAAACAGAGATCTAAATGCTTGCAACAGATATGAACTCATAATATCTCTGATCTTGTTGTTTAGTACTGTGTCCATGAGGGCAATGTAACTTGTACAATATCATATATAATTATAGCTATTACATTTTTAGGATTTTTAGAATTATTATTGTTATTAGTTCTGAATATTGCTCAAAATATAATGAAAGAAAAAAAATGGTTACATTAATCATGTATGTTGTTCTGTCGAAAAATTGTAATTTAATGCAAATGAAACAAACAAAACCTTTTACTGGTGTCTCTCATGTCTTTCTTTACTGAACACCTACAATTAATTCTATATTGTTCACTAAAGAAAACAAAAGTTAAATTCATTATATTTACCTTTTCAACTTACCGTTTCTTTGTCATTATATTTTTGCAGAGAATAATGATTAGTCGTATTTCTTTTATGTTTTTTTTTATTTATTTATTTAGCATAATATTGTGTATTAAAGTAGTCATTATGAAGCCAAATTCCAATCAATTAGAGAGCTTTGGTATATATTATTTAGCTTCCTTAGAAGTTACATTGAACATTTGCTGAGATGAGTGTCTATGAGAAATACTTTTGTCTATTGAAAGATGTTAGAATGTTAAGTGAATGCATGCATACATAATCATAGATTTTCGTGTGTATGTGTGTGCAAAATCTATGAACAAGAACACATTTTCTTAGAACATCAACGCTGCTGTGGTTTTTTTCTATTTTTGTTTTCTAACTGCATTTAAGCTGTACAATTGTGCATTACCCATATTGTCATTACCCAGGTATTCCTGTCCTTCAATCTAGAATAGACTAATGGATTCTGGTTTACTCCTCGAAATAAGCTAAATAAGTTCCATCTATATGAAAAAGTGTGAACTTAATTACTGAGTCAAAGAATGAAAGTACTGCTCTTAAATTCAGATATAGAAGTGTTGAGTAATTGATGTGCTTCATTAGTAATTAAGAAATTCTGACTGCAGACCCTTCTGTGTTTTTTTAAAAACTGCCTTCTAAAGTAAAGCTTTTAGAGTGACTGATGTTAAAAGGTGCTTCTTACTTGCATGTATCAAGAGTAATTTCAGCATAGAGTTTTGGATATGAAATAATCTAAGCTGTAAACTTAAGCAGCAACTTACTGTGTGCAAATGAGCTGAGAAAAGTGTTGCATAATAAAAACTACAACAATAATAATAATGTACCTCCGTTGTTGTCAACAATGACCAGGACATCACATGGGAGAAGATGGGCCATGGAACGTAGGGCCGTGGCCAATTGGGCCAATGTGTGCTTGGAAGGTTCAGCTGCAGGTCAGGTACTGATGGTCTGCTGGGAATGAAGGCAAGGAGTTGGCTCTGGACTTGTGCAGCTCACGTTTTCCTTGTGCTCCTGTGATCCTATTCTGTTTGTAGTAGGTGGCACCTCTGTTGGTGCAGCTATGCTAGGCAGGGTGGTCCTGTGCTTGCATTTCCCAGGTGTTGGGAACAGTACATACATACATACAGGTATGGCTGTGTGATTAAGAAGTTTACTTTGCAACCCTTGGTTTGGTGAGGTTCAATCCCACTGTATTGCAATTTGGGTTGAGTGGCTTTTACTATAGCCTCAAGTTGACCAATCCTTTGTGAGTGAAATCTGGTACATGGAAACTATATGGAAGCCTTTTGTGTGTGAGTGTGTATCTTTGCATTACCACCATTTGGACAGTGGTAATGTTTGTTTGTCTCACATAATACGTCCTACAGCTTGGCAGTTCAACTTGTGAGAAACATGGAATGAAATATCATACTTGACACTATGGATTGGTGCCAGGAAGGATATCTAGCCATGGAACACTTTCTCATGAAGTTTTATCCAATCCACGCCAACATGGAAAAAGCAGACGTAAAATTGATAAAGATGAATTCTGAATTCCATACTATTATGCATTTTGTTTAGTTGTTTACCCTCTTCCCCATTGCTACAACCATCAGAAAAATTACTCATTATATATGCTGGTATGTTATATACTAAATATATGCAATTGATAATGGCAACATTTTTCTTTTTTATAATAAGGCTGTTACTATACATTTTCCTGTTTAGAAAAATAGAATCTTTTATAAATTAATTTATAAAACTTTAGGCAGGAAGTGGTACCATATATGAATCTGCTGACTTGATAACACTGTGTCACTATACTGTGTCACTATATCTGTGTTTATGAATTTTTCAGCAACTATAAATTGCTAAGTCTTTATTGAGAAACTTCATGAATATTTTAACCCTTTAGCATCCAGATTTCTCTGTCAAATGTAATGCTTATTTATTCACATTCATAAAAATTAGTCATGCATTACCTTGAAGCTTTGAGATTTCACTGATGTGAAATAATATTGTAGGGTAAGTGCAAAAGGCCGGATCTGGCCAGTTTGAAGATAAAACAGGTGGATTCTTTTGGCCAGTTTAAATGCTAAAGGGTTAAACATTCTAATTTTTGCTATCTTGATTACAAATATATACACTAAATACATACTCTTCCCTTTCTCTCTCTCTAATATTTAACACAGATTATATTACCAGCTGCATGTTAGTATGGCAGCTTCTATACAGTTGTTTGACCTCCTAGAAGTAGCAGCTAAATATCTCTCAAATAATGATTTACTATCATTAAAAAAAAAAGGACATATTGTAGCCCCCCAATATAAAAAGAAACAGGATGTTCATGACTAGAATGCCTTTCGTTATAGCCCTGCTTAATCAATATTAATATAAGAGTATTAAACAACAATATATTACATGCTTGTGGCTGGACAATTTATGCCGCCATGTTTGAACTCTGTCTGAAGTAAATCTCATACATCACCAGTTGCCTTGGTTGAAAAAAATCTCTAACCACTATAGAAGGTTACCATTGATTCCAGATTTATCATTATCAAGAACCATTTGCTACTATATTCCTACAATCGTCTTATATTAAACAAATAATTGCAGATTTATATTTACTTAGAATGGACAATCCTACTAATTAATATTTGAGCTAATGTATGTGACATCTGTATGTGGTTTGGTTGACCTATGAGAAATTACAGCCAAGTTTCCTTCAAATGACTCGGCCAGTTTTTAAAAAGGATACATTTGATAATGTAGCCCTAGATGCAATAAACCTAAAAAAGATGAGATGGTCATGGCTGGAATATCATGTCTACTCAATTGGTACTGACCTGGGAATGCTAATCAACAACATCTCAGTATTTCTACTGATTAAGCCTTGCAGAATATAACAGTGCTTGAATATTTCATTCTAAGCTAGAGTCTACCAAGGAAACAGACCAAATCAATAGTTCATTGCAAGAACATTGTTTTTCTATAGCAGGGTTTTTTTTCTAGCAGATTTTAATCAAGTCATCAAAAGGATAAAGCTCAGCTGAATTGAATCTTATTTATTCTTCACTTAATCATTTTTTCCATTCATTCATTCACCACTATAATTAGTCCACATTAAACTTTTTAGTATTTACTCCTGCCACTGCTATCATCTTCTTCATCATCATCATCAATATCACCACCTCCATCACACTCCAACATAACTTAGTTGATCATTAACATAATATGGTTTTGTAATATAACTGTTAAGCTTGTATTACAATTGTCCAAAATGTAGAAGATATAGTCCATATTATTACCTAGTGTTACAATGGTATAATCAGTTCTTATGGTTTAAACTGGAAGATAGTCGATAACCATGAGTTTTGCAGGTCCACTGAGACTGGTGAGATCAGTATAGTTGATATTCAACTTGAATATCTACAGGAAAAAGTTGAACAATAAGGTAATTCCAGAAAATTGTTACCTTGGCTAAAGTCATATGTCTGATTGGAAGTGATATGTGTTAGTGACTGTCTTTAGGTCACTGAATTCCTAATCTAAATGTCAGAAGTTTGTCCTTTGTTGTCTTTTATTTGCTTCATTAAAAGTGAGCACAACTTTCACTTCACTATATAATATTTTTTAGAATATTATATAGTGAAAAAGCCATTGATGTACAGGAAAAAATGGGAAATATAACTGAACCCTGAAAAGTGGCAGAAACGATAGAATGTGGATTGGAGAGAACCCTCATGGTTTTGCTAAGGAATAGTCTAACAAGAAATTAATTATCCAAGAGATAAGAGACAGTTGAAATTTATAAAGCAACTTTAGTTATGAGTTTTCATGTTGCATGTGACTGAAAGGTTTGCTGATGTCAAGGTGAACAACACTGGTTTCACCAAAATTCTCTAAGGCAAAAGATCACCTGTTTCTGAAATAGAGTAACTCTATGATAACCATACTGGTCACATTCTGTAATAATTTAAAAGAAAGACTGAATGATGACTTTGGAAGTCTTTTTGGACACTAGGAAGTACAATTCATATTGCTTTAGTTATTTGGGAGAACTTTCTGGTTAAGTATCATGGACTAATTTTGAACTTTCTTTTTGTCCATCACTGTTACTAAGAATTTTTTATGTAACAAATGATACTGATGTAAGGCCAGTAGCAAGTGTGTCCAAATGGTAATGAACAGAAAATGTGTAGGTTTTTGCACTTAATCAAAATAAAAAAAATTGTTGTTATGGATGATACATGTCAACAGAGTAAAATGTAAATATTGCTTGCTCACACTTCTTAAAACATGGTGACTAAGTGGTGTTTCTATGACTGCTGAGTTAATGATATGGTAGCTGAAACTGAAAGTGGTAATAACCAGAGTTAACCTTTTTCAATGAAAATTTCATAAGCTTCTTTCAAGTTAAATTTGCTGAAGGGAATGAGTTCAAGAAATCAATTCTGTCTTTGGGAGAGACTCTATGATTGAATTAGGTATTTACAATGTATAATATCGTTAGCACTAATGCCTCTTTGAACTAGCTATTGCCATATTCTTTGTAATACCATCTTATCATTTCTTTCAGCCTGCCATTAACTTAACTAAAACCTTGAAGAACGGTTGCTTTTATTTTATTTTACTTTCTGCTGGAATTAGAAGAAGACAATATAAGTTAATTATCTTCAAAACAAACAAATTCATACTCAGTGTAAATGAATTGTGCAGCAGAGGTTTAACTGTTTGTTTACACCAGTGGTTCTCAACCAGGGTCCACATGACCCTTGGGAGTTCATATAAGATTCTGTTGTTCAAATTTTTGTGCAATAAATTGCCTATACTTCTACAATACATTTTTTAAATACAATTCCTAATAATATTTTATTATAAAAATACAGTAAGATGGGTTTTTTTTATATACATCGAATGACTATGGAGATCAAGTAGAGTAAAATAGGAATCAAAGGGGTCCATAGGCAAACCATGGTTGAGAACCACTGGTTTACAAGTTTAGGGTTTCCCGATCGTTGAACCGGATAGACTGTATATGTTGCTTTTTTTTTATCATGGTATTGTTATTTTTTCGTTATAAAGTCTTTGACAATATTGATGTCATCTTGCATGGATTTCAGACATTTGCCTATTTCTGAGTGAATATATTTACCATGGTAACAAATTTAAAATGTAATTATCATTTACAAAACTGTTCAATGTGTTGTAGTGTGGCAGAGTGAATCAATAGCTAGCTTTGATTGCCATTTAGGATTGTTTTGATTTCTTAATGCGTTTAAAGAGAGGCGTAAACAAACATTATACAAATTTTGCTCAGTACATATTTAAAATAACAACAAAAAAAAAATGAACATTGTTGTTATAATTATTATTATTATTATTATCATTATCATCATCATCATCATCATCATGTTTTCAACAATTTCATGTGGTATTCTACTGCACCACCAGGTGCACATCTGAATTCCATTAAACCTCCTCCTCATCATCATACCATCATTATTTCAACATCATTATTGAGTTCAAAACGAAATTAAACAAATACATTGTTCACTTTCAGTAACACTGGAAATCCCAAACGATTAATAATAATAGTAATAATAATATGGTGTTCTTTCTTATGAATTTTGAATGTTTTTACTTTCATATGACCCACTCTCATAAAATAAACTACAATAAAAATTTAATGAATGGCTTCCATAATTTTAATATTGTTGTTGCATTAATTATTATTGTGACTTAAATTTAATGTATGTAGGAATGTGTATATTTATTTGCTTTTATGTCTTTTTTTCAATACTAACATAGTTTAGACATAATATATATTAGTGAGGTATCATTTCGCAGCTAAATACCCCTCCTATCACTAGCCCTTAACGGTGTTTCGAGTAAGGGATTTTTGTCTTATTCCCCATATCTTCAAAGGCACAATGCTAAAGGATGATAATGCTAGAGAAAATAACAATGTAACTGGATGCAGATCAAGGATTTTCAAAGAAGCACAAACGTAAACATACACACACGCATGTGTGCGTTTACATGCACACATGCACGCACGCACGCACACACACACACGATGGTCTTTTTTAAGTTTCCATCTACCAAATTCATTCATAAGTCTTTGGTCAGCTTTGGCAATAGTAGAAGACATTTCCACAAGGTGCCATATGGTTGTAAAGTGGACTTCTTAACCATAAATGTATGTATGTAACCTAATACATGTCATATGTGTCATAAATCTTGACTTATTGACAATTTAGGTTACTGGCAAGTGGGGGTTCAAGGAAGGGTGTACAAAGATTAAGATATATCTCATAAGCTCATGCACCTTATAAACTGTCAAAAGGGTACCATTTTGCTTTGAATTCTCTGGAATCAATAAGATAAGTACCAGTAATATATGCTTCTCAATGTGATAAGTAGAAAGTATTGCTCATTATTATAGAATTCTTTGGAATAACTCTGGTTAATCTCAGTTCTCCTGTTGAGTAAGTGTTGGACCTTTACTTCTAATAAGTACTTAACTGTAGTGAAGGTATGTATGCAAGACCTTTTCTGACTTTAAAAAACTTCAGGAACAGGCATCACTTGATTTTTAACATCTCTATTGTGTAGCCAAGAAAGGCAAACACTTGAGAAATTCCATGATTGAATATATATAAAACGTAAATATTAGGGGATAAAGAACTTTTTATCCAGGCAGTTTCCTTGTTGACAATATTTGGTTTTAGATGTTGGTTAGCTTCAACTGTACATGAAATTTACCTATGCTAGAATTTTCATACGATTATTAGCATTTGGTATTTGCTGTATGTTGGGCAAATCCAATTTACTATTCATGGCTTTCATCATAACCATTTTGTGAAATATAGTTTCTGTTAATTGATAGCATTATTATAGTTAGTTATTAATGATATAATAGCAAGGTGTGGTAATGATAACAATAATGAGGAGAATAAAGATTTAAGCATTTATATTTATTAGCGAGTCACTTCAAATGTGTCCATTATTTCTACATATGTTTCATAACCACCTTGCTATTATATCATTAATAACTAACTATAGTAATGCTATCAATTAAAAGAAACTATATATATATATATATATATGTAAACATACATACATACAGACTTATGCACTTATATATATGCATATACACACATGCATATGTATATACACACACACATATGTATCTATATATAGATAGTTATACAAGTTGCTCTGAGCATTTGTGAATAACATAAAATAAACAAAAAAAACATACATAGCAAGAGCAAAAACAGCAAAGAAAGAACAACAATTTTCTGAGAAAATCAGTACACATGTTCAACTTGATACTTCAAATAAACAGGCCATTCAACAAAACACATTAAGAGGGATTATGAGGTATTACCAATGGACATTAAGAAATGAGATAAACTAATAAACAAACTGCCATAGATGTATTGGTAGATACATACACATTAAATATTTGACACATGTTTGGTAGTTAGTTTATCTTTTTATCTTCTAGTTGTTTCAGTCATTGGACTGTGGTCATACTGGGGCACCACCTTGAAGGGTTTTTGTCAAACAAATCAACCCCAGTATTGATGTGTATTTTTTTTAATGTCTGGTCTGGTCTGGTCTGGTCTGGTACTTATTCTATTGGTTTTCTTTGCTGAACTGCCAAATTACAGGGATATATTCAAACCAACACCTGTTCTCAAACAGTGGTTGGGGTCACACACACACACACACACACACACACACACACACACACACACACACATACGCTCACACACATGATGGGCTTCCACACAATTTTCATCTACCAAATTCACTCACAAGGCATTGGTTGGCCTGGAACTATAGTAGAAGACACTTGCTGAAGGTGCCACGTCATGGGACTGAACCTTAAACCATGTGGTTGCAAAGCAAGTTTTTTCTTAACCACACAGCAGGTCTGATTAAATAACATTGATGTCTTAGAAGTCTTTGTTTAGCATACTAAACTTTTCAAATCGGTCTACCTGGTTTAATAAAGCACCTTATGATAAGGGCTTTAAATACAGTTTCACAATGGTCATTTAAGAGTAAGGTATGTAATTACTAATGAGAACGTAAAGACATTTGAAACTATAGTCCAGACAATCTCTATTTATGCCCAGGGTGTGATTGTGTAAAAGATGGCAGCTGTTTATGAGTATTATGTATCTAATCTTAGTCAGTTTAGTAGTTTATACAGGCAATGACCCTTAAAAATCTGTGGATCCCCCATAGTTAAGTATGAAAACAAGAACTTCTAATTTGTCAGTAATTTAAACATTTGTATACATATGGCTGGTTGTGTGTTTGTGTGTGTGTGTGTGTGTGTGTGTGTGTGTGTGTGTGTGTGGTGGAATAAGGATTTAGATGTAGTTTTTTTGTATAAGTGGATTTTGAAGTGAAATGGGTTGTAAATGAGTCAGTTTATCAATACAAGTGCTGAGCCAGGGTTGAGGAGTGGTGTGTAAGAGACTTTTTGTCTCTATACCAGAAGGCCTGGTTTAATATTTCAAGGGGAGTGATCATGCTATGTGATTCATGAAGGCATTTTTTGTTTTACTGATGTTTGTCCTGCAGATGTTCAATGGTGGTTAAACATCTCCCTGCTGGCGAATGTCATATGATTCCCTTCAGGTGTCATAAACAGTGTTGCTTGCCTATATAGCAGCAACACAGATGAGAGTGAACTACTTGTATGATTCAGGATTGTATACTTTGAATGTGAAGATGTTAAGAAACACACCATGGTATTGGTCATCTGCTTAGCTTTCAGATAGGTTTGTCATGAAGCACATTCGTTGTGATGATAATCAGTGTAAAAATGATAGTGGAGCTACACTATCTCTAATACTTCTAGTATAGTAGTGTCAGTTTAACTTACGATGTTCAATAGCAGCTTGATCTCCCTCAAATGAATTGAACTATTTAGAGAATTGAGATATATAGTCAAATGAAAAAGTAGAAATAAAAATTCCATTTTAGAATAGAGATGTCCCTATAATTAAATAAAAGCCATTAGTTAAGATGGTTATGAAAAAAAAAAGACAAGACAAAATATGAATATAGGCCCATTCATTACCTAGCTCTATTTTACTTG
The DNA here is from genome assembly GCA_027564515.1 of Octopus rubescens. Classification (NCBI taxonomy): domain Eukaryota; kingdom Metazoa; phylum Mollusca; class Cephalopoda; order Octopoda; family Octopodidae; genus Octopus; species Octopus rubescens. The sequence goes on from JAOPUL010002961.1 coordinate 31,832,084, forward strand.
TCTAAATAAATTATATAAGTTTTCCTAAAAGGAACATTTAATATTTTGAGTAACTGTTTATTACCTTCTAACAGATATTCAAGAAGTAGCTCTCCTTACTGATTTGGTTTGTTTTGAGAATTATCTCTACTCCAAAACTGATCTTAACTTCTATTGTGTTGCTATTATAGCTGTTGAAACGTATTTCAGTCATTTAATAACTTAGATTTTCAAGTATGAAATATCTAAGATATATACATTTTTATGAGAATTAATTAACGTTGCAGTGGAATGAATTAAGTAGTTATTGAAAATGTTTGAAATTAGTATTGATATACAGAAGAATAAAGATCCTAATTTTTGAGTGTTTAAAGAAAATGGGTTTCAATGAGAAAGTATTTCAGGTCCAACCCATGTCAGCATGGAAAACTGATGTTAAAGGATGATGATGATGAATTTCAGGTGGAATTTTTTTTGATAAGCATGTATACAAATAACATTTTATTATTTCATTAGCTCAAGAAATGTTAAGATTGTTTGATCAAAAGAATTACATTAGCAATATATGATTGGAGAATAAATACTCTGGTTATGGGGAATCCTGTTCCTTCGTCTGGCAGGCCTAATGTTAAGTGCTGCTGGAGTTTTCACAAATGTGACCAATATTTAAATTCCAAATGTGGTACTTCATAAAAGTATTGCAAAATAAGCTGTTTAAAGTGCTGGCAAAAGTTAAAAGTATTTGAATATCATTTCAAATCTATTTTTACTATGCAATAATTATATAAAGAAACAACCCTAACATTTATACACTATAGACATACCTTGTACTATTGAGCCATTATACTCGCATTCATTAAATCTATTGATATCAAGTTTGGTTAAATTTTAGTACATGCCTATTATTTTGCTTTAGACCAAATCAGTCCTTGTTGGACATGTGATCCTACAACTCAGGGCTTGGAATATATTTGTCTCAGTTGGTAAAGATTTACTTAAGATAATGGTTAAGCTGCTATATCAGCAACTTAGGTAACTTGTATAGAAGTTTCATCAATGGTTCATGTTAATATAAATATTTCAGATATTTTAAAGAACAGAATTTTTATGTTTATCATTAGTTGTCTGCCACTTTAAACAGTTTTTGTTTGATTGCAAAGTTAATTCTGTTAGCTGTTCTCAAACATTGAATGGACTAAAATGAAGAATGACTGGATGCAGCTAGTGTAATCAGAACAGCTTAAAGTTCTGAATGTGTTCAAGAGTTATCAGGTTTTATCCAGAATTGATGCTAGAGCTTAATCAAGATACTATCTTTCTACCTTACTAACCTAGCAACAGAACAGGTATCAAATAAAAAGTTGTCAAGATGCCTGCTAGCTTATGGCACAGATTCTAGGCTTTACAACCAGACTATTATTGTGTTGTTAACAAAATAAAATATAAGATAAAAGAGAAAATATCTAAATCTTCAGAGTTTCTACAATTTTATTCATAATTAAAATTTCAACAGTTTTTATCACAATATCACTGTTCCGTGACTTAACTTTCCATGATAAGACATAGTTTCTTTTTTATTGTCATTTCTATTTTACATGCAACTTTGCATTTTAGGGAAAGTAGGTTATCTACACTGACATCTCTATTCTGCTAAGATTTCTTCTAATCTTTCTTTTTAAAAATAATACATAAAAGCCCTAGTTTTTCTGAAGAAACTTACTATCATTAATTAAAAGTTGTATAAAAACTCATCCTATCTTTATTAAGGAAGCTGTTCTTGTTTTGTTTATATATTATTGGTACCATTTAGAATTTCCTTTTTCTGTTCCTATGGTGATTTAGTATCTCACTGAATTTGCTTTTCCTTTGTTTCATGTTGCTAATTTCTTAACTGTCTTTCTCATAGTAGACTACAAAACCAGGTTGATAATATATCTTGCAATGTACCTAAATATCTCACTATCAGCAAAATCATTGTCTCTAGAAGAAAAGTTTCATTCAAGCTTTCTTATTCTCTCTAGATGGATGTAATGGGGGAGAATACTGTTATCTTCTAAATTCTTATTTTCTATGTTATATTGTTTTATTCAGATGTCTATTTGAAAAGTGTGTAGTAAATAAGATGGGTGTACATTTGAACAGATTTTTTATTTGTTTATTTATTGCTTGCCTCAGTGTATTATGTTTCTGACTTCAAGAGACACATTTTTGTCATTTTTCCATCTTCTTTACATTATTCTTTGTTCATACAGACTTCATACCTCTGTGAATATATACTTTCCAACTTTATTGTTTAGCCCCCTGGTTAATCATGATCAAGCAAACCTAAGGCCCATAAAAAATTGCTTACATAACAATGCACCATCTTGCTTTTGGTGTATCATGACTTCACTTCATTGAGTGCTTGCTTATTGTTGCAAATACTAACTGGCATGTGTATTACATGGGAAATGTATGGTTGTCTGAACTGGTTGATTTTTTCCCCCACAACATCCAGTGTTTTTTCAAATCCTTCTGAAATTGTCTACTTTCTCTTTTATCAAGGGTTAATTAAATCAACCACAAATTAGTGGCCTTATATACCAAATTTTTTAAAAAATCATATTCATTATTTATATTATTTTATTATATCATAGAGATTGCTAAAACAGGAGAATTCCACACTGGAAGCTTAACTCTGTTTGACTAGTCTGATGTTGAAATTTTAGGATATCATTTTTGCTTTTAATTCTCTAGAATGAATAAAATAAGTACCAGTAATATACCCTCCTCAATGTGATAAGTAGAAAGTATTGCTCATTATTATTCTTTGGATAACCTGGTTAAATTCAGTCCTCTTGTTTGATAAGTGTTGGACCTCTTCTTCTAATAAGTACTTAACTGTAGAGAAGGCATGTAACAATAAACAATTGTTCCTACAGCATGTAAGTGTTTTTCCAAAAACTATTGTATCCATCTTAAGAAAAACTTGAGGGTTAGTTTCCTTTTAATACATTATCTGTTTATTAACTTTTTAATTGATGAGCTGAATAATCCTTATTTCTCCTTGTTCATAGTTGTTGTTGTGACTCAGGTCATCCTTAATTGAGCAGACTTATAAGCAAAGATGTTTTAGCCATCTTTTCAAATGAAAAGTAAAAGGATACATTTAATAATATAAGCCCTTGATATTAAGATGGTAGAATATGATTTCTGGAAGATATGGCTGGTCAAGTGACTATGGAAAGGTTCCTTCTTGGATTAACTATAGAGCGGGTATCCATCAACACACACACACACACACACACACACACACACACACACACACACACACACACACACTAATAATAATAATAATAAATAAACAGATTTTTAAATATAATTAAATAAAGTTTTGGAAAGTTCATTTCTTTTTCATCAGCAGACACCCTCTCTACAGCTAACCAATCAACTATAATATAAGAGAGGTGAACTACTTTAGGTTGAAGAAATAAACTCGTGTACAATGTGAGGTAGTGTTGTACTTCAATAAACAGTGAAACATCTTGTCCATTGATTACTAACTGTTCCACTATCTGACTTCATCTATGATGCATTCTAAATATATTTTCCCCCATTTTCTTCCAACACGACCATAAAACATATTGTTTTTATTTTATTCATATAAACTTTGTACATATTATACAGAGATGACTTAACCTACTTTTACAGGAAAAATTATAATTTCGAATAGATTATATGCAGTGGTGGGGCAATAATGTATGTGTATATGTATCAGTCTCAGTCTCTTCTGTGCTGTTTGGCCCATCGAGCAGTAACAATTCACCAACGGTCGTGATCAGTGGCAGCTTTTCTCGTCTATGCTAGGTGACACCGACTGTCAACAGGTCTTTTTGGAACGTTCTTTGCCAGGTGGTTTCAGGGCAATCTTGCCTCCGTTTACCGCCAGGTGGGGTCCAGCTCATTGCTGTTTTTGAGTGTCGTTTGTCAGGCAGTCGCAGAACATGGCCAGCAAGGTGGCATTGGCACTCTACAACCATCCTCTCTAGTGTCTCTGACTTGACTCTACTTAGAATCTCTATATATATATGGGTATTATGGGTGCTATATGTGGGTTTGTATATATATATATATACATATATACATATACACCGTCCAACCCATGCCTTCATGGAAAAACGGACGTTAAAGGATGATGATGATGATGATGATGATATGTGTGTGTGTATTTAATGACATAGTGAGAGAGGCACAAGGCACTTTTTATTAGAAATTTGGTATGTAAAAATATAATCTTTCAGAATATGTGTTCTCATTCTAAGCTCTTTAAGCTGGTCTCCACCACTGATATTCACTAGACATGTAGCTATTAAATTTCAACTGAGACTGTATTTTAATGTTATAGCGAAAGAAGTCAGTGTGTATATTTGTACACATATACACACAATTGCTGAAAAAGAAAAATTCAGAAAAATTAAATTGTATCTTAGTGTAAATATTTGCAAATTAGAGACTATAATCTGGTTGCTAAATGATAATTTTAAAAATTTTGTGCTTCATTAATCTTCAAAGCTGATAAAATTATTTTGTATTTTTTACAATTGTATGTATGTATGTATGTATGTATGTATGTATGTATGTATGTATGTATGTATGTATGTATGTATGTATG
>JAOPUL010002961.1:32090100-32101079 GCA_027564515.1 Octopus rubescens
TCTATCTATCTATCTATCTATCTATCTTTCTATCTTTCTATCTATCTATCTATCTATCTATCTATCTATCTATCTATATACATATCTACCCACCTACCTTTGAGTTCTCTGCGTTCTGAGTTCAAATCCCTCCTATTAGGGTAGTAGATTTAATCAGTGGCAGTGCCATTAGAACATCCAATGAAATATCTCATAGTTTTTGTTCTGATCCTTTAGGTTCTGAGTTCAAACCCCACCATGGTCAACTTTTCCTTTAACCATTTAGTATTTAAACCAATCATATCTGGCCCAAATATTTACCTGTTGATAAAAAAATGTTAGTCCAAGGTGATGGATTGGCAGAACAGTAAAGACATCAGACTAGATGACTTGCAGTATTTGTTCCAGTTTTTTTGCATTCTGAGTTCAAATCCCACCATGGCCTACTTGGATGGTACACTTAATCAGTCATCCTGTTTAACATTACCATCTAGCACAGTGGTTCTCAACCAAGGTCCATATAAGAATAAGATTGGGGGGGGGGGACGCTAGCAAAATAGTAAATTGGGGATCCACAGTAGTATTTTAAAGGTCTAAACAAATAAAATTTGCTTTAGATGTATTTATTGCAAGAAACAGCGAGGTTTCTTTCTCTAATGTTTTACATAGTTTAACATGTTTCTGGCCTATGAAACGTTCTCTCAGAGAGTACTATTGCAAACCTATTGAAGTGAACATGTGAAAAACAAAATAGGAAGTTTGAAAGAAGTATCTATAAAACTAGCTTTTAACCTTTAGCACGCTGGAAGGGAATTCATATCGTCATGAGTTATCTCCCCGTCACTATGCAACACAATACAACTGCAGCTACAGGGGAGCAAACTTTATGGCAACACAAGGCACCTAAGCATGCTGAAGGTTAAACATTGAATGGCTGGAGAGGGGTGGGGGTCCACTAGAATAAAATACTGATCAAAGGGGTCCATAGGTAAAAAAATGGTTGAGAACGACTGGTCTAGCACATTGGTTTGCTTTTAGAGTTCACTTTATTGGAAGCATTCACGTCACATCTCTGGTTTGAGGATACCATCCTCCTTGCCCTCCTACCAGTCTCTTAGGCATTGTGCAGGATAGTCTCCTGACTAAAAAATAGAAATAAAGTGTAATCAGTACTTTTAACCCTTTTGATACCAACCAGCCTGAAACTGCCCTTGTCCCTATCTTTAATCTTTTACTTGTTTCACTCATTTGACTGTGGCCATGCTGGGGCACCACCTTGAAGGATTTTAGTCGAACAAATCGACCCAAGGACCTATTTTTTTTTAAATGGCCTTCCAGCAGCAATCCTCTCTAGCCAAATTTTGACCACAGTCTCCAGCAGCTTCGCATAGCCATCTGAATTGAGCCTAAGGCTCTGTTCAAAGAAGTGGGTCTCATGATGTTGGGGTTTGAATAATTCATCTCTGGAAACATAGGTGTTTTGTTCATCATCCCTAAACAAAACCTTATTCTATCGGTCTCTTTTTGCTGAACTGCTAAGTTACGAGGACATAAACAAACCAACACCGGTTGTCAAGCGGTGATGGGGACAAACATAAACACAAAGACACACACACACACACACACACATACGATGGTGATCTTTCAGTTTCTGTTTACCAAGTCCACTGACAAGGCTTTGGCTGGCCCGAGGCTATAGTAGAAGATACTTGCCCAAGGTGCCACGCAATGGGACTAAACCTGGAACCATGTGGTTGGGAAGCAAGCTTCTTACCACACAGCCATGCTTGTGCCTATATATATATAATATTATTATACTGTTCCTTGAGGATAAGATCAACAAAAAAAGTTCGCCATCTGGTGATGGTGAGAGATAAATATTATTTAATCAACACAGTATAAAATTCAATGAGAGTTACTCTGAGTTTCAAGCCATGAGAACCAGTTTAGACTGTGTTTAAAAAACCCGACCAGTATTACCCATGCCGTTCTTCAGACTCTGTTCGCATGTTATAAGCACATAAGAACGTGAAGTGAGAACATAGGATTATGAGAAAATGTGAAATATTAAAACAAAGAAAATAAAGGGAGAGGATAGGAGTTATGTGTTCTTAAGTCAATAAGTTGAATGGTTTGGTAAAGTAAAAGGGGAGAGAATTAATTAGAGTTTTTTGTGTCGACACAAAATTCTTTGTGTTTGGTTAGGGAAAAATATATATCAATCTAAGGCAGGTGGAATCTCCCAATTAGTGAGCAGAAATTTCTCAGCATGTCTGCAACCTCTAAACATTCTGACCTGGAATTTAGCAGTGTAGTAGAGTTCTTAGGTCTGAAAAGGATTTGTGCTTTTTCTGCTATGCAAAGCTTGCATTTATTTGATCCATTGATATATGGTGTGGACCTTTCCACTATTTTCCATTTGATCAAATATGGTGTGGCATTGGTCTTCAAACTCCAAATGTGGCTGGCCAACTTTGTTGCTTTGCTTTTGTCACTGTGCCAGAATGAAGATGTGTGATTAGTGTAGCGATGTTTGAAGTCATTTTCAGATAATCCGATATAGCTCATCTTTTCTTCTGTGTTATTTTGCATTGATACTTTTACCTCTGCCTCATATATGATTGATTTAATCATATACTTTTGGTCAAGAGGGCATGTTTCTGGATTGCGGCAGTTACAACTGGGAGTAAATTGTTGAGGTTTTCTTGAAATGATACTCTTTATGTTGGGGCAGCAGCTATTTGACAATTTAATGGATCACCTGTTGAATATTTTTCTGTATCTGTGAATTCTCTGGGAAGTGTTTGTCTAAGAGGGACAGCAATCTCTTACCTATGTTAGACTTAACATTTAAGGAAAATGGTGGACAAAACCAAACTATTTTTCTAGGTCTATTTTTTTAGTCGATTAATCTTATTATTACTAGTGTGATTGTAAGTTAATCTATCATTAAATCCGGTATTGGCTATAGCAATATTGTAGTAAGGTGCTGCTTTCTCGAAAATTTGCTTAGAAGAGGACAGATTTGAAATTCTTTTGCTAATGTTGTCTATTGAGTTCTTAAACACTGTGGGTGGGTGGGGGTAAGAATGTTTGTGTATGTAGGAACACTTTTCGTTGTGTTTATGGTAAGGTTTAAAAGAGGAAGAATTTAGATCTAGAAAAACATCTAAAATGCCAACTATAGACAGATTTGTAGCTACTGTGATTTTAAGTCCCAATTGGTTAAGAGTGGAGGTAAGTTGCTTCCTAAACTTATCTAAGGTGTGACCATCGCAGCCATGGGAAATGCACAATCCATTGTCTCGGTATAGACCAATGTTGTGGGATGGGTGCTTGGATCTTAAGGTATCTAATATAAAGAGGCCAACCAGATTGCAGATGTCAGCGCTGTCGTATGATCTCATCGATACATCAAACAATTGATCCTATGCTACTTCTTTGCTAAATAGGAATGTTTTTCTAGCATGTGGTTTTGTGAATTCAATTGCCTTATCAAGCAGCGATCTCGATATAGAGAGATAAAAATCTATAATGTCAAACTGGTTGAGTCTAGCCTTGTGCTTATTCTTAATGCGTTTGAACCAATCTATTACAGTATTACTATTATTCCATTGTTGCAATCTAGTGGAGTCTCTAATCTTGGCATTAATGTTTCTAAGTATGTTTTTAGCTACTAATCTGATTTCTGTCTTGGCTGAATTTAATAATCTACAATAACATACAAACATATAGTATATATATGACAGGTAGCTTCTGTCTATCGAAATCCACTCACAAGCCTTTGGTCAGCTCTGGGCTATAGTGGAAAACACTTGTCCTAGATGCCATGCAGTGGGACTGAACCTGAAACCATGTGGATGGGAAGCAAACTTCATACCACACAACCACACCTGCACCTTTATTATTATATAAGATGAAATTTATTGAGCTCTGTTATCACTAGATATAAATTTATCATTGCAGTTTTCATTATTCTTCATTATCATCATTGTTGCATTAATGTCTACTTTTCCTTGCTGGCATATGAAATATACTTACCATTTCAGTTAATAATTCAATTATTGATTCACTGATTTGATATTTTATTTATCTCATGAGGATTGCATCAAAGCAGAAGTAAATTCTCTATGAGTTGTGCCAGAGATCTAGTTTGATTCCCAGTTGTTGCTATTTCACTGTACATATGTTGCTAATAAATTTTCAATAAAGTGTGAATGTCACTGTTACATTTCCATTCTCCTATAGATACAAAAAACTGTGTCTATGCAAGAAATTAGAAATTCATTTTTTTTATCAGGGAAGGGAAATAGTCAGTTGCTCAACTTCTTGTAATCAATAGTTATGGAAGTCCCAGAAATCATTGGGTCTTAGTGCCACCACATCATTTTTATTTGGAGTTTCTTGAGTAACTTAGCACTTTAAGATAGTAAAGCATCCCTAAATTGTACAGCTTAACCCTTTAGCATTCAGATTACTTTGTCAAATGTAATGCTTATTCATTCACATTGTTTTGAATTTATCATTCATTATCTTGTGAATTTATCATGCATTATCTCGTGGTCTTTTGATGATGTGATTGTTTATTTTTAGACTGACATTATAGAGTAGGTGTGACAGGCTGGATCTGACCAGTTTGACCATAAAACAGGTAGAATATTTTGGCCGTATATGGCCAGTCTAAATGCTAAAGAGTTAAAGATTAGTGTAAAACAGCGAGAAAAATTTACTTAATTGTTTAAAGCATGATTTTTAACATAAGCTGACTTAAATATTATTATTTTAGAATGTCTTGTTTGGTTTTCTCTTAACAGTCACTGAAAACTCAAATGTCCCAAGCCTGTGAACAATTGCAGGATGCCAGTAATGGAATTTATAGAACTATGAATCAACTGGAGCATGATGCAAGCAGTGGCATGTGCAAACAGTTAATTAGTGCTTCCAAACAAGTACTGCAACAGACATTTCAGGTATACATCCATGCATTTTTGTTTGTACATCTAAGGACTTCATTCTCTAACAGCTCCTTCCTTTTTAAAATGGTAGGGAGATTTAGGGAGATTGGCTGTTCTTTGTTGCAAATTGAGTAACCACAGACCACATAAAGTTTTCTAGGTGTGTTAGTGTGGATTATTTAAGGTACAAAGAGAGTTTAGTTTTCACCTCTCATGTTATCTATATTATTTTTGTACTAGGGTGTATTGTGTTAATGATAGTTGTTGTGAGTGTATTAATGTGTTGTACTTCAGATATGTAACTTGGTGGGATATCAGAGTAATGTTGAGTCAATATGGAGCCACAAACCAATGAAGAGACCACATGCTAACAAGGAAGTCAAAGCTTACATGATCATTTGACTGGCTGGAACTAGTAACTAAATCTCTTTCAAATTCCATGCTGTCAATGTAAAATGATGAATGGGTAGAATAACCTAGTGAGGATGGTCATGGCTGGAACGTTGGTGAAAAGTCAACATTCAGAAATATATAGACCAGTACATTATTAGGAGAGCCAGTATTCTTGAGTGCTGTATATGTGTTACAGAGTAAGAGAGTTGTTATTGTTGAATAGTCTTATTCAGTTATACATCAGTAGATCCATATCACAGATTGAAGAATTGTTTGAAAGAACTAATGTTATTATTAGGTATGTGGTGGCACAGGCAGATTCAAAGATTCTGTTTTTGGTAACATGGAAGCAATAAAAAAACAATAGGAATTTCAAGTATTGGCACAAGGCCCGGAATTTTTGTGGAAAGTTTTCTTGTAGATTATTGTAGTACTTCAGTGCTTGTCTGTGCTTGAACCAATGATGGCAACTTCTATGTAGGTTACCAACTTGTTAAAAATAGCAGTCCAGTCTTCCTCAAATCACACCCTGCCATCTTAAAAAAGGAAGCACACACTAGACATTGTTGCCAATGGTACACTATGTCTGCAAAAAACAAAAACAAAATGAAATCAGGACTAATTAGATCAGTGGTTCTCAACTGGGGTCCATATGGCCCATGGAGGTCCATATAAGATTTTGATTTTAAATTTTATCTGCAATAAATTGCTTATACTTCTATAAAATACAAAATGTTTTAAGAATTTTTTTTTATACAATTCCTAATAATATTTAATGATAAAAATATAATAATAGGGTTTTTTTAAACATTAAATGGTTATGAGGGTCCATCTGAGTAAAATAGGAATCAAAGAGGGTCCATAGACAAAATATGGTTGAGAAACACTGAATTAGGGGGTTAAACAACTGGTGTTTTATCAACCATGGAATATTGCAAGATAATATATTAATAGATCTTAGCAGGATTTAAATTGAGAATGTAAAGTGAGATTTAGTCTGGAACTTTACAATTTCTGTTATCTTCTATCATTTTGACATACTTATCATTATTATGTCTAAATGCCAATTTCCAAAAGAACCCTCCAAACGCTATACATTCACCTATGTCAATGGTTCAAATGTCCAACTAGATTAAATGCTAATCAACAAGAAATGGGTGAATAGTGACTTAAATACTGAGTCTCACAATACTTTTGAAGGAGTGAGCAGTGACCACAAAATTGTCACATCAAAATCTCGCCTTAGCCTTAGAGCTAACAAAACCAAATCAGCCTCTAGGCCCACATATGACTGGTTAATTTTAACTAAAAACAGAGAAATCCGCAATCAATATACCAAAGTAGTTAGAAACAGATTTGAGCTACTATAAAATGAAAACGAAGAAAACTCCTCCAATAATTTTTTAATGTCCTAGACAGAAGTTGCAAAAAAGATCATAAGATCATTAAACGTTTCCCCTGGGATGACCAAAAATTATGCATTCAAGCTTCTCAAATGAAGCCAATTTTAAAAAGCCACAGAAAGAACTAGTAAAACTATATCAATCTCAACAATAATGCTATGTCCAAAGTAAAATAGATCACATTAAACACACTACAGCAAACAAGCAGACATCACCAGCCTGGCAGACAGTAAATGAAATAAGTGAAGGCAAAAACTCCAACAAGTCAAAAATTAAAGTTAAATACTCACATGAATGGTTAGAAAAGTGGCTGTATCATTTTCAAAATTTGCTTGGGAACATACCCTCAGTTTCTGATACAGATGTAACATCAATTATTGACTACACTCTTGATATCATAACTGGTGATTTCACCATTTATGAATTGAAAGAATTTCATTAAAAACACCAAAAACCAAAAGGTTGCTGGACTGGATAACATTCCTCCTGAAACCAGTAAAACAGAAGAATTCAATGCTATTCTGTTAGGCTTCTGCAATACAGTCTACAGTGGAGGCAACATTGACAAATGGACAGAAGGTCGCATATTCCCATTTCCAAAGACAGGTGATTTGGCTTTCACAAAGAACTACAGAGGCATCAGTCTTACAGCCATCACTGCAAAAGTTTACAATTCACTCCTACTCAACAGGATACAACCATAACTTGAGAAAGTTTTGAGAAGAAATCAAAATGGCTTCAGAAAAAATAGGTCAACTGTCAGACAAATACTTACAGTTTGTTATCAACTGGAAGGAGTAAAAGTCTGAAATCTTGAAGCAGTATTACTGTTTGTTAATTTCTCAAAGGCTTTTGACTCCATCCACCGTGGCAAAATGGAAAAAATACTATTAGCCTATGGTATCTCTCGGACAGCCAAAGTATTTTTGGCCTTAAACAAACTGGATGTTGTCTGGAAATCAACTCTGTGAGACAATTTTTTTCTGCGCAACAGTAGAGCCAGTCCTTTTATATGGAGCAACAGTCTAGACACTTATCAAAAGTCTGAAATCCTAGCTAGATGGAACTTACACCTGAATGTTAAAAGCAGTCTTAAACATATCTTGGAGAACTCATCCCACCAAGAAACCTGCCTGTTTCCACCACTATAAGGGAAAGGTGCTTTCACTTTGTGACACAGTGCTGGCAAGCTAAACAAGAGCTGGCAAGTGACCTTCTGCTGTAGATGCCAAAGCTTGGCAGTACTTGAGCAGGTCGTCTGAACACAATATATGTAGATCAACTCACCTGAGACACTAGATGCCTCCCTAAGGACCTCCTTCAACTAATGCAGGACCGAGATGGCTGGCGTGTGTGGGTTAAAAGTGTCCGAGTAAACTCAACCAGTTGATGATGATGATTTGTCTTTTATCTTTTACTTGTTTCAGTCATTAAACTGCAGCCATGCTGGGGCACTGCCTTGAAGAATTTTAGTTGAACAAATCAACCCCTGTAAATATTTTTTCTTTTTAAGCCTGAGACTTATTCTATCAGTCTCTTTTGTCAAACTGCTAAGTTACTGAGATGTAAACACACCAACACCAGTTGTCATGCGGTAGTAAGGATCAAACACAGACACAAAGACACACACATAGATTTATATATATATATATATATCTGATGGGCTTCTTTCAGTTTCCGTCTACCAAATCCACTCACAAGGCTTTGGTCAGCCTGAGGCTGTAGTAGAAGACACTTGCTCATGGTGACATGCAGTAGGACTGAACCTGGAACCATGTGGTTGGGAAGCAAACTTCTTACCACACAGCCACGCATACACCTATTACCCTATCATTGTGAATATTAAAAGATAGTAAAATGATTTATTTATTTATTTATTTATTCATCTATTTTCTTTTACAGGTGTTAATTATAGCCAGTAGCTCAGAACTCAAAGAATTACCCATGATTGTAAGTCGGGTTAAAAATAGAGTAGCTTTCTTGAAATTGAACAGTTCCAACCCAGAGTTGGTAAGCAAATATTTTAAGGTATGTGGCATTTTACTTTTCATTGAAATTTACATCCTTTCTTTCTCTCACTCTCTGACATAAAATAGTTGCTGAAATTATAAACAATTATTTTAAAATGTATCAGCAGCAGCAGCAGCAACATTTAACGTCTGTTTTTTTTTTTGCTGGCATGGGTTGGAAGGTTGACAGGAACTGGCAAGGCCAGGGGCTGCATCAGGTTTCATAGTCTGTTTTGGTTTGGTTTCTATGGCTGGATGCCCTTCCTAACACCAACCACTCCACAGTGTGTACTGGGTGCTTTTTAAGTGGCACCAGCACCAGTGCTTTTTACGTGGCACCAACACCCACACCAATGCTTTTTAAGCATACATTTTAAAATTGTTTAAAATTCTATAGTTCATTTTTTTAACATCTATTTTCACATGTTAGCATTGCTTAGATGAGGGAGGTATTTGAGGCAGAATTTTTACATCTGGATACTCTTCTTCTTGCCAACCCTTGCCTGTTTTCCAAGTAAGGGATTTATTTAGTCCAGGGGAATTCAAATGAACTAAGCCAGTGAATGATTTGTTGACAGGAAATGTCAACAAACATCAGTTGCAGCTTGCAGTTTATCCACAGAAGATTGGAAAACAAACAACATTGCTTGGTGGACAGGGGTGCTTGTTTGCAGCCATCACATGATATCAAGACAAGGATACACACAAACACACACACACACACACATATGCTTTCAGTTTCCCTCTACCAAATCTATTCATAAGACTTTAGTTGGCCTGGGGCTATAGTAGAAGACACTTACCCAAGATACTGCCAGTGGGACTAAACCTAAGACCAAATGGTTGGGAAGCAAGCTTGAAGCTTCTTCACCACACAGCTACACCTGCTCTTGTATATATATGTATAAGATGGACTTCAAGACAGTTTACCTAATTCACTTACAAAGCATTGGTTGGCCTTGGGGCTATAGTTGAAGACATTGGCCCAAGGAGCCATGCAATGGGGCTAAACCTGAAACCATGTAGTTGCAGCCTTCTGCACACTTAGGCGCCTAATGTTGCTGTAGAGTTTCGTCCCTTGCAGCTACAAGCGTATTGTGTTGCATAGTGAGGGGAGAAAACTCATGGGGATATAAATTTTTCTCCAGCGTGTTACAGGTTACCCACACAGCCATGCATTAAGTGTGCTTTTATGAAAAAAAATATACTCTTTCATTTACTAAAAATTGGCATATTTTATTTTGCAAATATAGACGTTCTTGCACTGTCAATTCACAAATAAAAACAAAAAACAATGGCTTACATGAAATGTCACATATAATAGTAAACAATGCTATAGAGTAGAAAGAAATATATTTCCTAGCAACAGCACCATCCATTTTGTGTTTGTTAATTGAACATCTGAAGAGGTAAAATAAGCATTAGAACAAGTTTGGTTCAGCAAATTCAATGCTTTTAAGATAGCAGCTTTCACTTCTTGGATTGTTGAACATAGTCACTTCTGTTTCATTCTCTTATTTGAACCCAAGTCTCTCATTATATCTGTGTTCCACCATCCTTGGTATCTATTTTTCTATACTTTTTATGTTTTGATGGAAACATTCTCTTTTTTTTTTCTAGAATAAAAAAAAACTGGTGACTTAAAGACAGATTTAGGATCTTACTCTCATTCAAATTTTACCCCATTTTGCCACATAATTTTTTTCTTCTGCATAGCTTACAGAAATAGATTTCTCTCATTGATATCCTTTATATAAGTATAATTTCTTAAAAAAGACCCTAAACTGCTTAGAAGTTTCACCTACGTATTTTTCTCTCATTTTTTGACCTGACTAATTTTCTATCATGATTCAAAATGTTGTAGAGTATTGGTCCTTTTTCAATGAAGGTCAAAAATAGAATTAGCTAGAGGGCTGGAAGTGGTTGACTTTAATATTATTTACCCACTGCTGTGGAGAATTATTTTTATAGCTCTCTGTAACATACGGCAATAAAGTGTTACCTGATGATCCGTTGTGGCTAAACATCCAATTGTATTTGGAACATCCAATGTAGAGCTCCAACCAACCAACCACAATGGTGAAATGTTCATCATCATCATCATCATCATCATCATCATCATCATCATCATCATCATTTAACGTGTGTTTTTCCCTGCTGGCATGGGTTAGATGGTTTGACTGGAAACTGGCAAGCTGGGGTGCTGCACCAGACTCCAGTCTATTTTTGGCTTGGTTTCT
>JAOPUL010002961.1:32295451-32310485 GCA_027564515.1 Octopus rubescens
AGTATCCGATTGCTTGAGGGCTGTGAGCACTTGAAGGCATTCTACTTTACAAAAACATTCTCTCGGTTTCTGTTTCATGTGTATGCGTGCGCGCACATTGTGTGTGTGTCGACGAAACGGGCGAAGATATCCAAATTTCTGTTTGTTTAGATCTTCCCAGTTCCAAGACGTGGAGGGGTAGATTTGGCGCCGTTATTCTCAAATAGTTTTCAAGAGATGGTGACTAAGGAAGCGATCTGAAAGTGACTTTTTGTTTTCTATTCGCTTGTTTTCTTGATTGTATTTTAGATAAATAATGTGGACGTAATACTTCAAACGTGTATTGAGTATGCTTTTATTTCATTTGGTTTAAATGTCTACTTACAGAATTAAAACAAAACAAACAAAAAAAATAAACGAACAAAACAAATTTAGAAGTGACAAGAGTATGTCTTCTTTGTGACTTAGTTTAATCAAGGGGAAAATATTATAATATGAAAGTTAAATAAGGTTTGAAATATATTTTATTAAAAGTAACATTTATTCAATAAATGAACTTTTTTTTTGTGTTATGAATCGTTCAGGGTTTATTTACTTAGAATTTTTGTTCTCCACTCACTTTCTCTCTACTTTCTTTCAAGGAATAATCAAAGTGCAATAAAGTACGGGGGTTGAGTTCGTCCGTAAGCCTGTTAACATTTTGGAAATGGGGCAGACTCCTGTCTTTCCATTATTCCTCCTTCCCCAAGTGTGTGTGTGTGTGTATATGTGTGTGTGTGCGTATCGTACCTCGTTTATTTGTCTGTATTATTAACGTATTATAATTGTTGATGCTCTTGTAAAAATAATAATTTTCATAATCAAGTAGTTTAAGAGTAAAGCTATTTCTGCGCCGACCGTTTTTTTTTTAATTATTTTATTTTATTTTATTTTTTGCACTTCCGAAAGTTGGACGAATGATTTAGTGATCATTCGGTATCGTCAGTTCCATTCAAGCGTATTTTTATTTATTTTATTGTGTATGAAAAAAAAAAAAAATTAAACTAGTTATAAGTATTGTCTTTGGGACATTACTTTCATGTCAACAATGATTTAATGTTTGTACACAGATTCAATTCAAAAGACTTTTACAGATGTATAGCTATGCTGCTGCATGCCGTACACACCCATAACTAGACAAGACATTATATGGAATTGTGTACAATCATACTATACTGATTATAAATGCTATATTTGCTTATATACACTTATATTTTTTCAATACGAACACAAAATGCATCATCACATATCGCTATATGCACTTAATGTATATTAGCACTCGTATCACACACACACATTCGCGTGCCTATTCACATGCTTTATACCTTAGACACATGGATGTTCACACGTTCGTCTATACAGACACGTTTAACTAATTATAACATATAACGCCAAAACTCCATATCACCTCCGATTGAACAGATTTATGATTAAAGATGTTCCAGTTGTAATCATCGCAAGTTTTTTTTTCTTCTAAATATAGAATTGCTTCTGTCTTGTCTGTTGGAGTTGTCTTTATTTACACAGGGCCGTCTTAGAAGTATTATCAGGCTCCCGGACACATCAGTCACTGGACCCTATCGTACTTAAGACAGCACTATCTACACCTGAAAGTTCCCCCTCTAGGGCGCAGGCCTGGGCGAGGTTTTGGTTGTTGTCCATGGAGTAAGCCTCCCTCTCTCCACGCCATCGACGTTGCCCAAGGTAAAGACAAGAGCCGATACAATTAACACAAGTATCATCACAGGCGAGCTCGGTGAAGAGCCGGAAAACACCACCGCAAAACATTTTGTCCAACTTGGAAGGCTGCAAGTCAAAGTTGATTGCAGCAGGATTTGATCTTAGAACGATACGTTAAGAGCCACATCAAAAATTGCAAGGCTTTAACGATTCTGCTAATCCACTGTCTATCTTGGACTACATTATTCAATATGTTTCATTTTTTTTAAAAGACATTCTATTAGGCATAATAATATACATACCTAACCAACTTATTCCTCATTTGTGAGAAATGAGTGAACCTTTAAAAGAGAACAAACGCATTCCAATGGGCTTAATAAAGTAAAAGTAATAAAGAGGGGTGTATTAAACTGACTTGTAAGTATCTCACAAGTATTGAACTACTTTGATGTAACTAAGCCTGTACGTATATCATTGGATGCAAACACAATCACAAGATCTAAGAGCTGCAGTTTTTGGTGCTGGTCATTTGTGAAAATGTTATACACCAAAAGTATATGGTACGTTATTCCGAGTAGAGATGTATCATAACACTTAGATAAGTATTCTGAGCAAATTTCTTTACAAGGTTCATCCGAGGTTGCATAAAATGATATGTAGACTGAGGAATGATATAATAGTTCTCTAAACTATGTAAAATGAAAAGAATTGAAAATTACGAATTTACTTATGTAGTGCTATTATTGGTTTCTCATTCTTGAGAGGCAATATAATTTATGAAATTTTGTTTACCAATATCATATCCGAATGAGTGATGCAAATATTACTGAACTGGAAGCTGAGATTGCTAATGATAGTCAACGCATGATTTTGTACAAGCTCTGAACCGAGACTGGTCTGAAAATCGCTATTAGCAGACATTATTATGAGCTTCTGGAAATGCAAGGATAAATAACTTTGTGTCCAGAGGATATTATTCAAAGGACAGTTATTGTTCCACGCCTAGTGAGACAACAAATGATTATACACGCAAGTAAGTTTTAGATCGCGCACTGTACCTAAAGAACACAGAAGAATTACTGTATTGACCAGACATCATTGAACTGGTTGATAAATGTAGTAGGTCTGTAGAACCAACGAATACGACAGAAGGAGACCCTTGGAAATGGAAGAGTTGCTATGATCAATTGTCAAGGCAAATATATTTCAATGCAAAAACTTAACTTTCTCCTCTTCCTTGTGGACATAAAGTACAAAAAGATACAAAAAGCCAACCAGTCATAAACCCCTGTAAATCCTAGTTTGCATGACAGGGTATTTCATTAAAACTTGTGAGACAATGGACCACAATTTAGCAGCTGGTTGCTCAAAGAATTTTCCAACTTTTGGCTTTTTGAGTACAAAACATTCAACCACGACCAAACAGCATGGCAATGAGCTATTGGAATTTTAAAGTCACTGCGAGTGAAAGAGGATTCATCCCTTACTCTTTCAAACTGCATGATCATACATATAGCATATACTTTCTCCTGTGGTTCGGTTGTGTTTGGTCGAAGAATTATAACTTCTGCCACTAACTCCTGTTGAAGTCTATCGTATCCGAATGTTCACAACATTATTATCTAATAGCAGGGGGGTGGGAGGCTAAAATGTATTTCGGCAAATCAGACAAAAGCTCTATCCCCAAAAAGGAAACGAGGAAATAGTGCACACTATTTTATCTTAACAACACCAGGCTATTAAACCTAGTCAATTTGGTCCAATTCTGTATATGACAACTATTTTGTTCCAGTGATTTCAAAATATTGCGTTAGAGCTCCCCTTAATGTTTCTGGAATTCTTCATGGACGTACTAGTGTTATTTTAGGATTTACAATATGTTCACTTTCAAGAACTTCAAAGACACCTGCAAAGTTTTCTGTTACGTTTGCATGACTTGAAGCTGTTTGTGTAAAGTTCCTCAACTTTTTTTTACTCTCTTTCCATTTGCAATCACTATGAAACATACAGAAATAACTAGTACCTATAAAAGGAGATTTCAGCCGGCACATTGATCCGGGGCTCGGGGAACCAAAAGTTGGAAAGTCAAGGACTGTTGAATTTCTCCCTAAAAAAAAATAAATTCATAGCCCCTTGAATTTTGAGATTTTCCTGGAACCCAAAAGCAGTTTTGTTCTGTGTTGCCAAATTTCTCGGAGGCCTTGAAAATAGCATAGTCTCTGTAACACTGGTCGTTATTTCTTCTGCAATAGGTCTGCAATGTTTCTTCCATAATAGTATTAACCTCAGATAACTTCTCAGCAAGTCAGTAGTAACAAAAACATTGCTTGTTTGTCGAACTGTATTTCGTGTTTATAACATGCAACTAACAATGTACAAAGCTACGGAAGTTTGCCAGTATCTAGTTAGTCCGCAAATAATGCATCAATTTTCTTATGTTTTCCCATTGGTGGAACAACCGTTTTAGATTTGCATACTTCTGCAAAATGGCCAGGCGTGCCAGATTTACAGAACTCTTTGCCATATGCAGGACAAAAATGAACACCAATTTTGTGACTGCCATTGCACTTTGTACATATTTGTGGATCTCTGCCAGCTTTGCTTTTAAAATGTTTGCGAAGTGCTGACACACTCAACAGCATATGCAGCGTTCCCATTAATATAGTGTCTGTTGGCTTCCTTAGTTCTCGGTACAATAGTTACATCCTTAGCCAAGTGAACTTGACTAGTTTCCTTGAGTTAGAGTATTAAGGAGATATTATCCGCATAATGTATATAAAACTAAACTTGTCAGTCAAATCGTTACATTCTCATATACAAGCCTTTTTTTTTTTCTCAGTTCCATCAAATATTCCTCAATGTTTCAGTTTCTTTGATAACGAGGAAGTTGTCTCGAGCATTAAATAGATGGATTCTAGGTGTAATAGAAACTGGCAATTTGTTCCTGACATCTGCGTGTGCATATTTTTTTTTACTATGGTCTTCTTCGTATTTGAAACTGACAAACGTATCTTTTTCTCGTTCACCAGTAGTGCGAATTTTACTTTATTGATGACTCATTCTTCTCAATAGCCTTCAGAAACTGTAAAATCGCTTTGGAACACACGCCACTTGTTAGATTTAAAACAAGATGTAGGGTTGGGCGTTAAGAATTGAATATTCAACTATTTAGTAATCATTCGTTGAAGTCCGTTAAATTGAAGTCTTTACGAGCAAATAAAATAAAAGCAGCGTTATTCTATGAGTACATATCGATAAAGTCAATAATCCGATCCAATCGAAACATCGAACACTATGTTCTAACTGTGTATTGTAATTTACAAACATAACCAGGCAAAAGATAGTAATATTAAACACATTTTAGATACACTAATCCTTTGTTGCGTATATATTGTACAACCAATTACATCATGAGGTAGGTGCGATGGGTTCCA
Organism: Octopus rubescens; assembly: GCA_027564515.1. Taxonomy (NCBI): domain Eukaryota; kingdom Metazoa; phylum Mollusca; class Cephalopoda; order Octopoda; family Octopodidae; genus Octopus; species Octopus rubescens. Next base: position 32,300,584 of record JAOPUL010002961.1, read on the forward strand.
TGGCGCCAGGAGGCCAGTGGACCTATGTATAAACTAATTTCGTCATATTTCAACGGGTACTTCAGTACAACGGGCCTGTGAGAACTCAAAGATGATCCTGTATACATGTTAAAACAGACAGACAACTTATTGCGGATCTGATTTGTGAGATAACTGACGCTTGTTGCACTTTTTTTGTGAGAAAAATGTCTTTCTGCTACTAGGTTTAGCATAATTACAGTTAAATGAAGGCCAGGAGACTTACTGGATTTATTTACAAGGAATGTAACAAATGAAATCCAAAGACTCTTTCTTCGGCAATACTATAATGCGAAAATTAACTTTATATGGTAAATGAATAATCATTTTTGACAGGCACAAGACCGGACATTTGGGAATGACAGAGAGCGGTTGAGATAAAATCCGACTATTTGACCGGTACTTACTTTATCAACCTCGGAAAGATGAAAGGCAGAAATTTGGAATGAGTGGAAAGTCGATTATATTAACATAATACTTTATTTCATCGACCCCGGAAAAAAAAAGAAGTAAAGTTGACCTTGAACTCGAAACGTAGAGACAAGAACAAATGCTACAAGTTATTTCTTCCGTCGCTTTAATGATTCTGCCACTTCACTGCTCTTTTCACAAGTTTAAATAATAAACACATGCACACGCCCATATCATCATTACACATTCCACAACCATTTCATTCTGACAACAAACACATGCACTTATGTTTTACTGCATACTTGACTCCATCGGGGTCAGCTTTACTTTTAAATCAGCCGAATCTGATAAAATAAATGACAACAAAAACTTTTTTTTACGAAGTCAAAAGAAATTGTTTTGATGTCTAGAAGTAAGTTATGGATCTCTAACATGAGATTCCCATATAATGCATACTGAATTTATTTTACGAATCGTGTTCATTCACACGTAAATTCAAACTGTTGCGCTCAACCTCGCAATTGGTTTCTTTTGTATTGAAGGAATTGCATGAGATAATATATATATATATATAAAAAAAAAGCTGGTTTGTGTAGATCTTAGTCTGGTGACTTGTCATCCGAGCCTGATATAATGACTAAGAAACCTAGTTGCAATAGTCTCGCAGGGGAAAGTGGGGTAGAGACAGTGAATAGATGTTTTCATAACTCACATTGTGTAACGACTTATTTTCCGTATGGTTTATCATCTTTGTTGCGTTAAATGAAGAAACTTGTTTTGTGTCAATGTTAACAATATGATTTTACTGCAACTGGGAAACCAAATCAGTCATACATCGGGAAATATTAAGGTCTTTGCTTAGTCGGTGGAGAGAGGACAATAAATATACGCAATGGGACGATTCAATCGATTATATTCCTCTCCTTCACATAATTGACCATGTCTATTTAATCTTTCTGACTCCTTTCTAGAATTAGAACAATCCCGTATTATCGTTCTTCACCATCTCTGTCCACGAGTTCCTCTCGTTATAATTTCATTGACAGTTATTTATGAATGATAGTATAAACACCGCTTTTCAAGTACACTTTCTCTAACTGCTATTTCTTCTCTAAATCCAACTTCCTTACACTTTTAATTCACTTTACTATTGCCAATTTCTGAAATACCAGTGAGACACATAACCGACTATTGTCCAGACTTCTCATCACTACATTCTTAGGCTAATTTATTAGTCACTTTACAAGTTCATTGGATTGACATTTATCTCCCGTCTTTAATTTGCTTATTTTTATAATGGTTAACGAATCACAAGAATCCTGGTAAACTTTGTTGAAGATTGTATTAGAAGATTTGGACAATGTTTTTGACTTACTGGAATGTTAATGCCGTCGTAGATTTTTGCCTATATTTTGTACGTGTTTGTTGTGTGTGGTGAGCGAATTCATGTGGAACCACCATTATCTCTTATCAGTATGAATGATAAATTAAGGAATGTTTTCTAACGATGTCGTGATCCGTAATGTAATGTTAAGTTAAACTGTGTGATAATTTCTATACGTTTGAGGTACATGCCATAACTGGAAACAGCTGTGGAGCTCACTGGGACCGTGTTTCACGTTTGGAAGAAATATGTGATAATGTGATACTATCACAACACACATACACACACAATCTCCACATCTTTATTAGAAACACATATGAGTTGTGTTTTATATGTATATACGCACACTACTCATCATATCTGTTCATAACAAATACTACTTTTTGCTGACATGTGCTTTCGTGGCATTTACTATAATTTCATTTTGTTACTATTTCAAGCAAGCTCTTAATCCTTTCTGCACTGAGGATTTTGGTCGAGCATAATTGTTCTAACACGTGCTCTAAATCTGCCACTTGCATCAGACCCAAATCTCAGACTTCATGTTGAATTGTTCTAGTTTAATAATGTTTGAGTATTCGATTACATGGTAATTAATCATATTAGCTGGACTGTTAAGACTTTTCGATGAGATACAACTAACTGTTATTTTGCTCATCCCAAATTAGGTCAAATATGTTTTTTTTTCTTTTTTTCTTGTTCTTTGTTTTAAGGCAGAGCGGAATTGCGCTCATACTCTTTAGCGACCCTCTTTTAGTTTGGGGACCAAAGTTGGTGTTTTCAGTGCGTGTGACGTTATTATGTTAAACAGAGGTTTAAACTAAATATCAAATGCAGTAAGTTATATTGCTTCTCAACGGGAATTCGGAAATAAAGACAAAGAGCCCCAAGTATGGTTGTGTGATTAAGAAGATTGCTTTGCAACCACGTGGTTTCAGGTTCAATACACTCGCGCGGCACCTTGGGCAAGTGTCTTCTACTATAGCCCTGGATCAACTGAAGTCTTGTGAGTGGGAGCCCGTCGTGTACACACACACACACACACACACACTGATTGTGTGTGTGTCTCTCTCTCTTTGTACCTCCATCGCTTGGCAACCTGTGTTGGTGTGTTTACTCTGTAAGTTAGAGGTTCGACAAAAGAAACCGATGGAATAAGTACCAGACTTTAAAATAAGTACTGGAGTCGATTTGTTCGACTAAACACTGCTAGGCGGTGCCCCAGCATGGTCGTTGTCTAATGACGGAAACAAGTAAAAAAAAATAAAAAGACCTTTTCTTAAGTTCACTTTAGCCACCATTGGTAAGGACATGCTGCATCAAAGCAGTGTAAATAAAAATATGTACGTTTTATGTGTTTGTCAATTTTTCGGAAAAAATTACTACTATCGATTGATATTATTTTTGCTGAAAGTTAACATGTATAGGCGCAGGCGTGGCAATAATAAGTTTGGTTCCCAATCACATGGTTCCGGGTTCACTCCCACTGCGTGGCCCCTTGGGTAAGTGTCTTCTATAGCCGCGGGACAACCAAAATCTTGTGAGTGGATTTGGTAGGCAGAAAAGAAGCCTGTCGTATACATATGTGTGTGTGTGAGACTTCGTGTCTGTGTTTGTCCCCCTCGCCACTGATTGACAGCCGGTGTCGGTGTGTTTACGTCCCCGTAACTTAGCGGTTCGGCAAAAGAGACCGATAGAATAAGTACCAGGCTTTTAAAAATAAATACTGGGGTCGATTCATTCGACTAAAAATTCTTCAAGGAGATGCCCCAGCATGGCTGAAGTCTCATGACTGAAAGATACATGTATGTTATAAAATGTAGATGGCATTTTAGAAAATGTTGATAATTTAGTAATGCTTTTTTTTTTTTTTTCATCGGTCTCACATTTTCCTGAAATGGAGCTTACGTTTATCTCCATCATATGAAATTTCTGTTTATTTATATTTATATCAGTCTTAATTATTCTATGTAAATTGGTGATCTTTAGTTTTAACCAAAGATCGTTTCTAAATTCATGTCGAACACTTCAATTTGCAATTAAAAAAGAAAATGTCTTACTCTTTTCCTCTTTATAAACGTATTTATAACTGCATTGATTAAACTATCCTGAAATTACACCATGTAGAGACGAATTAGCTCTTGTGGATATTAAAGTAGATTAGATTATTGATACTGTATATGAAATAGGATTACACCAAGCACATATCAACCGATCAAGTTTGCTAGAAAGCCGTATCTAGTTACATATTAATGAGTCATGATCTCTGATACTTTTTAAAAAATAAAAGATACTTAACATTGTTATCTGCTATATATACACAGATAAATAAATTTCCGCTAAAATCATACAGAAATCAGCTGCACAACGATGAGTTATGAATTTTTACTAATTATTTCTGTTAGAACTTAGCCGTTTATAAAACACTCCTGTCAACTATTCATATATTGATGGCTCACACTTGACTTCTACTTGACACGCGCGCGCGCAGCCACATACACACACACACACACACCAACATTTCTATATGTATAACTATAATATATATTCACGCATACATATTATTTATAACTGTATACGTATATATATATATATATGTCTTTTTATTTATATGTGTATATGTATACGTGTGTGTGTGTATGTATTTATAGGAATAACATAATGGCAAATGTTTTCACTAATCTGTGTTACAAGATCTGTAAGACAGTGCAGTCGTCATTGCACTGCCCAAGGTCGCTGGCACTGCTAATTGCTTGTAGCATCGTACCTCATCAGCCCCAACAGCAAGATCTTGCTAAGAATTCTACTTAGGAGGATCAGATGGTGGGAATCAAGGGCTCAATAGTTGACTTACTGTAGAAACTGTACATTGGCAGCTGTTAAGAGTGGAACATGAGCCGACAGACTGATTTTAGCACCAGGAAAGGGGTTTGCCAGTCTTGTCTTGTTTCATCTGTTTACTGTAATCTTTACTCTGAGAAGGTGATGTGGATGTTCTCAGCTGGATTGGTGTATGCATCAGCTTCTGGCAGCTAAATAACAATCATTTTGCTGAAGACATCATGCTGATCACTACTTCACTGGCTGATCTGCAGACGAAGTTAGTCATGTCTCTAGTGAGTTTTTACTAGAGATCAGTAACAAAAAGACCTTGATTATGACAGCCACCGAGGCACATGAGCAGCTTACCATATGTTGCTAAGGTGGTGAAGCTAGCCCAAGTTGGTAAGTTCAAGTATCTGGACTCCATTCTTAATCAAACAGTTGACTGCAGCCAGGAAATCAGAGCAAGACTTGGGTGCAAGGAGATCAGCTCTGTGATCTCTCAATACAATATGGATAAATTGTGTCTCAGCAAGAAACATTAAGCTGGTGTCTGACACTAAGAAAGTGAAGGCATTCAAAATGACATGCTACAGAAAAGTGTTGCAGATCAGTTGGCTGTCCCATCAGATGAACAATTTAGTCCTGGATGATAGATCAAGAGTTTGCGACGGTGGTCCGACCACAACAATTACAATAATTTGGCCAGATTATTAGGATCCAGAATCCTCTGTGTCCGCATCCTCAGGTGTTGGGTGGATAAAAAACTGGCTTGTGGGTAACACAGAATATACTATGAGGGAATGTAATCCCTCATGTACGAAAGGGATAACTTGGGGTTAAACAATAACTATGAATATTTCTAGTAAAGAGGAATCCTCTCTTTTAGTAACTCTCAACCATTCCTCTGTTATTTGTCCCTTCAGCATCATGTATGTTGCTATTTACCTCCTTACTCCCATGCAAGAATATACACCAAATAATCTCTGTATATTAAAGCCCATGTCACTGCCTAGACACTGTCTTTAAATTAACATTTAGAACTTGTATGTAGGTGTGACTACTGTGTGGTAAGAAGCTTGCTTTCCAACCACATGGTTCCGGGTTCAGTCCCATTGCATGGCACCTTGGGCAAGTGTCTTCTACAATAGCCTTGGTCCAACCCAAGCCTTCTAAGTGGATTTGGAAGACGTAAACTGAAAGAAGCCTGTTGTGTGTGTGTGTGTGTGTGTATATATAATGTGTGTGTGTGTGTGGGTATGTATGTTTGTATGTGTATATCCGTTTGTGTTTGTCCCCCACCACCGATTGGCCAGCAGTGTTTTGTTTACATCCCCATAACCAATAGAATAATTACTGGGGTCAACTCATTTAAAGCATGGCCACAGTCCATGACTGAATTAAGTAAAAGATAAAAGATATTTATATAATCATCTTGATCATCAAGTTGGATAATTGTGCTAATTAAATGCATGCATGAATTGTTGGTTCAGTTGTTTTGACAGCTAAAGTTTCTCAGTGTAAAAAGCATAATAATCTTGAAATGGAAACAAATAATCTTTGTCTCTTACTTCAGGCTACAAAACAATAACAAACAGTAAGGGAATTTAAATGTATGTACTTCTTGAATCAGTAGAATAAATGATTGATTATTCAGCAATCATGCATGTTTTACTAGAGTGTTGAAAACCGGAAACATTTTATTGACTGTACTTTCCCCGTTTTCATGTTAACATCATTAACTCAACACATGGTTATCTTTAAGAAGACAACCACAGCCAAAAGTTGAGTTTGAAAGGTTAGGTTTCCTTTTCAGAATGGTTACATACACTTTACAAAGTATAAACACCCACAATACTTTTCATACAATTAAGATGGTACTCCTGGCATGCATATCACATATACACTAAACTGCACTCAGAAATGATGTCAGCTGCACTCAGAAATGATGTCAGCCTACACTCAGTAACGCCTTTTAAGCATCAGTTACATTTTAACGTCTACTAGCAATACTATCGTATGACTGTTTTTAACTCATTAATTCTATCTATGTTGTGTTTGCTTTAACAAAGTCCTAACATTTGTTTGTCATTGCTTCCCTAAATACTTTATTCAATGCATCCCTGTGGAATTGTTTTCTTGCTTTCACGACTCATATTCTAACTTCTGTCATTCTAAAACCATGTAGTTAATGCCCTTCCTGTTTCATTCCTCCTTGTTTTAGGAAGGATCACATTAAGAAAAAAAAAAAAGATGTCTCTTCTTTTAGGAATACTAACAAATAAAGAAGAATAACTGCTAAGATATAATAATGTTTCCGTTGTAGAGAAGTAATGTATGTAAGAAAATATATCTAGTACCAAATAATCAAAATTGTTTCTCCAACATTGAAGATTAAAACTGGTCAATTTATAAAATTTAAATAATGAATTCTCTTGAAGTATTTGAGTACTTTACAAAGAGAAATCATTATAGTAACAGAACTTGTGAGGGGGGAAAAACATTTAAAACAACTCTCTCTCTCTCTCTCCTCATTTGTTAATCTCCCGTTTTGTAAATAAATAACATATAAATATATTATATATGTATGTATGTATATGTAAAGGGCAGAAAAACTCATGAGTAGTCAATGGCCATCCAACAATTATTAGGGCAGATTGTGCTCTTTAGTTTTGTGATAACAACCAATCTAAGAGAAGGTATCATCATCCTCCTCCTTTAACATCAGTTCTCCATGTTGGATGGTTTAACCGGAGCTGGCAAGCTGGGGGGCTGCACCAGGTTCCAGTCTGATTTGGTTGGTTTCTACAGCTGGATGCCCTTCCTAATGCCAACAACTTTAGTGGGTACATTTAACATGCCACTGGCACCAGGCGCTAGTGCTTTTACGTGGCACCGTCACAAGTGCTTTTTACATGGCACAGGCACACAGGCGATTTGGTAGTCGTCGGATGGGACATATAAACCAGGGACGGGCAGGACATATAGACCAGGGACAGACGGGCATTATAACCAAGTGGCATGTGCACACACAGCTTCGCAGAAGATGGGGAACAGATAACAAATATACATACATGGCTCAGTGGCCTGTATGCATGCACTCGGACCACCTTCGTATCGGTGGTGGGAGGGTGGTGAAAAGAATTGACAAAAACCCGATGTTTTTACATATCAGGCACAATAATACAGTGGGATACTAAATAAAATAAAATAGGTAGATAAATAAATTTTTCTTATCTTTTAGCCCGATCGATGTGTTTGGTCCGTAAAGGTTTGTGGTAAAAATTGAGTGGATGGGTTAATGATACGCGAGGTAGAATATAATATTCCAGTGCCATCCGCTATGGCTAGCTGGCTTGGGTGTCTGGCTGACTGACTGAACTAACCCATCTTGCCTCCAAAATATATCTTAAGGTTCATAGGTAGTCAATCTTGTCATGCAATGTGTCACACTGATATCATATCCTTTGAGCCTAAAAGTGGAGGTGGTGCAGTGCAAGCCTCATCCACTTAAAATATACTCTATCCACACAGGTACTTCTTGTACAATGGCAAAAATTCTCAATCGTTGAGGAACTAACGCTATATATTTGTGCTTGAAGTGGTCAAGCTTTGTCTCAGAGCAGACTACCTTCATGTATGTGTATGTATGTATGTATGTATGTATGTATGTATGTATGTATGTATGTATGTATGAGATGAAACAGTCTCCTGTCTTGGCACTTTTAAAAACCACAAGGACACATAAGGCACCAGTTTAAAGCTTTTGTACCAAAATATTACATGGTAGGTGGTGAGGAATAATTTTCTGCAAGAGAAGAAATGGGGAGGAGGGGGGGGGCGAACTTTGTTATCCACATACACAATACATGAAGAGATTCAGTTATTTTGGTCGCTGAATAAAAATGCATAAAAATTAAATAGCTAAGGGGACTTGGCAGAATTCTGGTTTAAGCAATTCCATATAAACCCTCAACTTTTTTTTTTTTTTTTTTTTTTTGAATTTTCAGGAAACTTTTGCGAATTTGTGTTCTACACACGGGAATTCATATGATTGTGAAAAATAAAAAAAAAAATTTATTTTGTGTGTGTGTGTGATTTAAGGGTGATTTAGCTGTTGTTTTTAGCACGTCTCACAACCACCTGACACCTCCCTCGTTTCTTTGTCATTCCGACATGTATTGATGCTTTTTAATATTTTTCTCCCCATAAAAAAAAAATTATTTTGCGTGTATGATTTAAGGGTAATTTAGTTGTTGTTTTTAGCACATCTCACGACCACCTGATGCCTTCCTCTTTTATTTTTTGTCACTGACGTGTATTGATGTTTTTCAATATTTTTCTCTCCATAAAAAAATTATTTTGTGTGTGTGATTTAAGGGCGATTTAGCTGTTGTTTTTAGCACATCCCACGACCACTTGATGCCTTCCTCTTTTATTTTTTTGTCACTGTCATGTATTGACGTTTTTCAATATTTTTCTCCCCATAAACACATTTAATGGAATGATGATGCACCCAAGGGTGGTCCACTGCTGAGATTTAAGCAAAAAGGATTCGCACTTTCCGTATTTTAAGGATATATGGGGAGGCGGGGGGGGGGGGTAAAAAAATATAAAAAAAAATTTTTTTTTTTTTTTACTAATCGTATTCCAAAAATTTTTTTAAAAACAGCTATGAAGAGGGTGGGGGTTATATGGGGTACTTAAACTAGACTTCCACCCATTCACTCTTATCAAATTGTAACTGCTATTTCTGCGTTATTTTAATCTATCATTTCTAGGCCAGAATGAAACCAATACCATCAGAATATTCTGAACACCGATGAGAATAGAGGGTACAAGTAGACGAGTGTTGATGTCAGGGAGCTGGAATCCCTTCTTTGGGGTGGGGGTAGGGGTTTACATATATTTACTTCAACGGCTTTTAGATATACTAGAGGTGGTCTTTGACAATAGCGTACCGCCACTTTTTCTTTATCAAATTATAGTTGTTAGTACCATGGCATTTATATTTCTCATTTCTTGACCAGAGTGGAAGCAACGGTCTGGGGGTGTTTTGGGAATAAAGGGTAAACGTGGGTGGGTGTTGATGTCAGGGCGCTGGAATCCCTTCTTTTGGGGTGGTGGTGGGGGTGGGGGTTACATATAGTTACTTCAACGGCTTTTAGATATACTAGAGGTGGTCTTTCACAATAGCGTACCGCCACTTTTTCTTTATCAAATTATAGTTGTTAGTACCATGGCATTTATATTTCTCATTTCTTGA
>JAOPUL010002961.1:32344357-32355284 GCA_027564515.1 Octopus rubescens
AATAGCCAAGGGCTACAATAAGTCAATTACCCCCCCCCCCCTCCAGTACTTGGCTGATACTAATTTTATCAACCCTGGAAGGATGAAAGGCAAAGTCAACTTCAGCAGAATTTGAACTCAGAACGTGAAGACAGACAAAATGCCACTAAGCATTTTGCCCAGCTTGCTAATGTTTCTGCCAGCTCACCACCTTAATAATAATAATGGTTTCAAATTTTGGCACAAGGCCAACAATTTCGGACACACACATTCCAAATCTTCAGTGCTTTTTTTTCTTTCTTCTTTAAATCAAGTTGTTGTTTAGTCACAGGTTTGCTCTGACTGAGCTAATCTATGAACAGAGGCCATTCCAATTATGATCAACCTGTTCTTCTCTCAAGATTTGTGTATCTAAGATTATAGCAACCATTTAAAAAAACAAAAACACGATAGGATTTAATTTGAGGGAAATTTAGTTGCTGTTTGTAAGAAGTTGAGTGACTATGCACATGCTCTCTTCTATAAGTTGTTCTTGTTTAGCCCTAGGTCAGTCTTAATGAGGCAGATTTGTGATGAAAGGTTTTCTAGCAATGACGTTCCCATCTTTTGGACCGCATTATCTAATATGTTCTCCCTTTTTATTTTTAAAAATGACAGTCTGTCTAGATTGATTTAAGGGAGATTTGGCTATTTTTAGCAGGTTGAGTGATTACATACAGGCTCCTCCATCTAGCTTGCAAATGATATAATCAGCTTATGTGGTTAATCACAGATGGACTTTGTCATCAGCAAACCATCCTTTTATAAAGAATAGTGCATTGATAAATTGTATTTATAAATAGATGCAGACGTGGCTGTGTGGTAAGAAGCTTGCTTCCCAACCACATGGTTTTGGGTTCAGTCCCACTGCGTGACACATTAGGCAAGTGTCTTCTACTTGTAAGTGGATTTGGTAGCTGGAAACTGAAAGAAACTCGTCACACACACACACACACACACACACACACACACACATAAATAAATAAATATATAAATATATATATATATATATAAATAAATATATAAATATATATAAATATATATAGTGTTGATGTGTTTACATCTCTGTAACATAGCAGTTTGACAAAGGAGACCGATAGAATAAGTAACAGGCTTAACAAAACATAAGTACTGGGGTTGATTCTAATGACTAAAAATTCTTCAAGGCGGTGCTCCAGCATAGCCACAGTCTAATGAATGAAACAAGTAAAAGATAAAAGATGTGTATGATTTAATTAATATCTGTGATAATTAACTCTTTAGCACTCAGATTTCTCTGTCAAATGTATGGCTTACTTATTCACGTTGTTTTGAATTAATCGTGCATTATCTCATAGCTTTGAGATTTTGATGAAGTGATTGTTTGATTTTAGAATACACATTGTAGTAGGGTAGATATAAGAGGTTGGATCTGGTCAGTTTTAACATAATACAGGAAGAATATTTGGGCTGGATATGACCTGTGTTAAATGCTAAAGTGTTAAAGGTGTAGGGTTTTTTTGTTTGGTGCATTATCTGTTTATAACCATTTACAGTTTTGATATGAAACTAAAAAAACAAGCTAAAAATTATATAAAGAAACGGTAACAGTTTTATTCTACAATTTCCTTTCTAACATTCTCATTAGCTCAATGTTTTGTATATAGAATGCAAAACATCTTTCTATAGCAGTTTATTTCAAAGGCCATTAACCTTTTCTTGCTTTTAGCACTTAACATGTGTTATTTGCATGTATATAGTGCAGTTGTGGTTACTATAGCTCTTGTAAAAAAATGAGGACAGCCTTTGACCTTTGCTGCCCAAAGGGTTTTTAACCCAATATTTACATGCTATTATAGCTTTATCTGCTTTGACTTCCACTGTTTGAAAAAAAGAAAAAGAAAACCTCTCCAGTCAGTTGTCAAGAAGTAGGAAATAAAAGGGTTGGTTTTGTAATACAACACTAGGACATCTATTAGGGAATATGGTTATTCATGGACAGTGTCCCTCTCCTGGGGCACAGAGAGGAAGATGGTGGTAAACTTGGTTTTCACTATTGACTGGGAAATATGGAAGGAGGTGTAAGTTGTGCTGCTTGCTGTATGCCTTCAGAATATGGGTTTTATATGCAGGTAGTAGGTTTTAAATGCAGGCTGTGGGTTTTATTTGCTGGTTGTGGGTTTTATATGCAGGCTGTGGGTTTTGAATGATTGAACGTTTCTATCATTTTGAACCTTTTTTTTTTTAATCTTTTTGAAAACGTTCTTTTTTATGTTCTATCATATTTTGAACTGATACACACGCACGCGCACACACACACACACACACACACACACACACTAGTAGGTTACTGTATAGTTTCCAACTACTGAAATCTGCTCACAAGGTATTGGGTAATCTGCAGTTTCAGGTTAACCAATAACCTGTGATTGGATTTTTCCACACAGTGGGATTGAACCAGGAACCATATAGTTGCAAAGTAAACTTCCTACCATACATCTATTCCCATGTGCATAATAAATATCTATTATTTTATTTAAGTCTTATATAATAAACACTTTGTAATTTTAAATTTATTACATATATAGGGTGTATATAATTGTGATGTATAAAGAGCTCTAAGTCTCTGTCAATAACAGCATTGTGACATTATCAACTAGTATTGTATTTGTCTTCAGCCAAGTGTGACAAACAGACAATCTTCCAATGTTTACTAGTGGAAGATATCCATCAGTAAGTCATTCCAGAAAAAGAAGATATTCTTCACTATTCCTGCCTGTGTGAAAATATGAGCTCAGAGCTACAAAGTTCATGAAATGGTTGTCATTTTTGTAGTGTCTCTCCACTGCAGTGAACTGAATTTTGCCTGACCATAATTCCTTATTATCATGTTGCAGTTCCGGTGGGAAGTGGAGGGGTAGAAAGCAATGATTGTGTAGTTGTAGTGAAGTGTAAAATCTTTGACAACCCTTTTGATACCAACCCATCTGAGCCCGCCACTGGCTCTGATACACACTTCCTGTTTTAAATTATCTAAACCAAAACCTGCCTTCACACTTTTATGTTAGTTTTATGTTTGAAATCCCAACTTAATGATTTTACAAAATTTTTCATTATTTTCAAAATTAATTGAAGCAGAGGTTTATCTTTGATCATTTGATTTATTTGTTTGTCAATGGACTGCAACCATGCTGGGGCACTACCTTGAAGGGTTGAGTCAAACAAATCAACCCCAGTACTTATTTTTAAGCCTAGTATTATTCTATTGGTCTCTTTTGCCAAACCACTAAGTTACAGGGACATAAACAAACTAACGCCAGTTGTGAGGGACAAACACAAATGCAAAGACACACACCTACCTACCTATCTATTTAATCATATACATGAATATACAATGGGCTTCATTCAGTTTCCGTCTACCAAATCCACTCACAAGGCCTTGGCCAGCCTGGGGCTATAGTGGAAGACATTTGCCCAAAGTGCCATGCAGTGGGACTGAACCTGGAATCATATGGTTGGGAAGCAAACTTCTTATCACACAGTCATACCTGTGAAATATGGTAACAAAATGGTTAAATCATGGCTGGTTTTGAATGTGATACTCATAAGTTAATCATAACATATGTTTACTTCTATTGGTTGCGGCTACTCATCAACCATTGTCTATTTATAGGTTGATTAATTTGACTATTTGATGTTTATATTTGCTATTTAAACAGCAGAGTACTTAACCCTATTTGATGACATAAAACTCACTTTTTTTTCTAAATAAATGTCTCAAAAAAATCACCCCAGATTTTAATTGTGAAGTTAGGCCACCTATAAGATAATTTTGTCTCTGCTGCTCATTACTTTAGGTTAATTTTAATCCTGACAGTCTTTTCTACCTAGTCTGACTCCATAATAATAATAATGATATTTCAAATTTTGGCACAAGGCCAGCAGCTTCGTGGGATGGGGTAAGATCGATTATATTGACCCCCACTGCTCAAATGTTACTTATTTTATTGGCTCTGAAATGTTGAAAGACAAAATCGACCTCAGTGGATTTGAACTCAGAACGTAAAAACACACGAAATGCCACTAAGCATTTTGCTCGGCGTGCTAATCATTCTGCCAGCTCACCGCCTTCATAATAATAATAATGGTTTTTGATTTAGGCACAAGGCCAGCAAGTTCAGGGGAGGGGTAAATTGATTATATTGATCCAGTACTCAACTGGTACTTATTTTATCAACCCCCCAAAAGGATGAAAGGCAAAGTCCACCTCAACGGAATTTGAACTCAGAACATAAGGACGGTTTAAAATGCTGCTAAGCATTTTGCCCGGTGTGCTAACGATTCTGCCAGCTCACCGCCTTCCTAATAATAATAATAATCCTTTCTATACTTACTTAAACATTATCATTATTACTTGTACTGTAAAAGGAATCATATAACATTGGATCAGACCAGTGATGTTCACCAATACCAGCTTTAATGCACTAAAAGCTTTTTCTCCTGAATATGCTACTGAAATTGGGATGCATTCAATAAACCTGTGTGTCTTTTAAGCTATCAAATATGGTTTATGGTAGAATGAAACCTTTTATTCGAAAGGTTGATGCCCTCTTGATTCATCTAGTGTTGCATTTTAAAGAACTTCCTCATATTTTATATTTGTCATCCTATGGCTGTATAATTTAGAAAGATTATACCACCATCTACTGTGGCCTTGGGCTGACCAAAGCCTTGTGAGTGGATTTGGTAGACGGAAACTGAAAGAAGCCCATTGAGTATATATGTGTGTGTGTGTGTGTGTGTGTGTGTGTGTGTGTGTGTGTGTGTGTGTATATATATGTGTGAGTATGTGTATGTGTGTGTTTTTGTGTATGGTGTGTTTACATCTCCATATCATAGTTATTTTATCAGTCTCTTTTGCCAAACTGCTATCAGGCTTTACGAAAAAAATAAGTACTGGGATCGATTTGTTCGACTAAAATTCTTTAACCCTTTATCATTCAGATTATTCTTTCAAATGTGATGCTTTTTCATTCACATTGTTTTTAATTAATCATGCATTATTTTCTAGCTTCGAAATTATGATGATGTGATTGTATATTATATAATAGCATTGAAGGGTAGATGTGATAGGCTGGATCTGGCTAGTTAGAACATAAAATAGGTAGCATATTTGGGCCTGATATGACCAGTTTAAATACTAAAGGGTTAAGGCACTGCCCCAGCATGGCTGCAGTCCAATGACTGAAACAAGAAAGAAAAAAAATAAAAGTATTACTTCAGCAACTTAGTAGCAGTATGGGTTTTGACTTAGATGTGGAGAGTGATAAAAAATCATTATTGTAAGATTTGATTTTATAGCTACTCATTGTGTTCTATCTGTTGCAACATTGGACATGGAATGAATTGAAAAATTTATGATAGAATACCGTGAAGTGGTAACATAGAGCTGTCCTTTACTTACTCTGTCATAAATAACAAGGGAGCTTCTCTGTGTTCACTTAACCTACTAGAAATAGCAGGCAAATCTCCTTTAGTCAAACCTACCAGCTTAAGAGGAACACATTAGATTCTGTCGTCCAAGATATTCATTAAAAGATCAAATGGTCATGGTTGGAATGCCTTGGGTCCACTCAACACTAAGATTAAGATTATTGAGACTTGCCTATAAAGTTGGCTGTTGGCAGTTAACAGGAAGAAAATGATCAAGAAGAGAGAGAAAGAAAGAGAGACTTCTATTATTAAAATATTTATGACAATATATATATGATATAGATTTATGGTATATAAAATATTTATGACCATGATAGAACTATTAGTTATCTCTTTAAATTCTTTGGTAATTAACTAAATATTGGCAATATAACAAGAGGGAAACACAATGAATAGTTATGGACAAACAGTATTTATTAATGTATTTTGGTCATAACTTTTGATACATGCAATAGTTGAAAAGACAATATGTTCAGTTAACGTGTTTACTGTTAATTTCTTTTCTAAAATTTTAATGCTTTTCTTAATGTTTGGCCATAGAGCAAAAATAAGGTCTCCAAAAATATTGAGCATGAGCTCAAAACAAGTTATTGTTCATTAAGTGAATAACTTGTATTAACTTCCAAATTGGAATATAATGGGTAGAAGAGCATCTAGAAAGGTTAGCTTGTCTCCAGTGAAGATTGCTCAGCTGTGTGGCAAGAATTTTGTTTCCCAACCACACAGTTTCGGATTCAGTCCTGCTGCATGGCAGCTTGGGCAAGTATCTATGCCTATGACCTTGGGCTAGCCTTATGAGTAAATTTGATAGATGGAAACTGAAGGAAGTCCATCGTGTGTGTGTGTGTGTCTGTGTCTGTGTGCATATATGTGTGTGTGTGTATTTATATGTGTGTGTGTGTCTTTGTGTCTGTCTCACTGCTTGACAACCAGTGTTGGTTTTTTTACATCTCTCATGACTTAGTAGTTCAGCAAAGGTGACTGATAGAAGAACCAGACTTTTAAAAAAATAAACACTGGGGGTCGATTTGTTCAACTAAAACCTTTCAGAGTGGTGCCCCAGCATTGCCACAGTCGAATGTCTGAAATGGATAAAAGATAAATGCGGATAGCATCACAAACAGAACTTAAGACACCTCTTGCATGAGCTACACTTCCATATTATCCACTTTCTCAGTTATAAAACACATGCATCATCATCATTGTCATTTTACATCTGCTTTCAATGCTGGTGGAGTCAAACGGGTCGTCATGGTCAGTTCTTATCCAAAAGTGAAAGCACATGGCTTAATGGTTAGTGTATTCAGCTCATGATCGTAAGGTCATGAGTTTGATTCCCAGTAGAACATTGTGTCCTTGAGCAAGACTCTTTATTTCACATTGCTCTAGTCCACACAGCTGGCAAAAATGAGTTGTATCTGCATTCTGTGTCATGCTGAATCTCCCTGAGAACTACATTAAGTGTATGCGTGTCTGTAGAGTGCTCAGCCACATGCAAGTTAATTTCACAATTGGGCTGTTCCATTGATCAGATCAACTGGAACACTTGTCATCGCAACCGACAGAGTGCCTGTATCCAAAATTACTGCCTTCTTAAACAAGTTGGAGGACAGGGTCTTGCTCATATGTCTCAGTTTTGCCTTGGTGATGTGTAATAGTGCTGCAAATAAACTTTCTGAACCAAGCTACTTCTGACTCTACCTCAAAGCAGATTGATTATAAGATGCTTGCAAGCATTTGACTTTCATTATTGAAAGCATATAAACAGATGCTAACATCTGGAAGAAAATGGTGCCACATGGTCTTGTAATATACAATTAAATGTGCTCATCCAGTTTGAAAATGAGTTATTTTGTACAGCAACATTTAATTGAGAACAAAATTATTTCGATGGTGTGATTGCTAATTTTTAGAATGACATTGTAGGGTAGCTGTGAGAGATCTGATCCAGCCAGTTTAAACATAAAGCAGGTACAATATTTTGGCTGGATATGGCCGGTCTAAATGTTAATGGGTTAAATACTACATTTGGTTGAGAATCTGTTTACGCAGCCAATTATCAAAAGTTTTATATTTTTGATAAGTCTGATATCTCTATTAATATTATCTGCGTAATATGATTCTTAGATGTTAGTGATATATTTAACGGCAATGATTTTATTGAAAAACATGTTTTTATGATGTATTGTAAGACAGTTTGTTGGATTGATGCCAAAGTTATGGGGTGGGTAATTTAGGAAAGTGACTCATTTTCTTTACTTTTTTTCCATCATGACATTTGTGTTTATAATCAACAGTAAAAGAGCTAACTGGATAGTTTCAATTTTAATGATAATTCACCATATGCTCTTTTGTGTATCAGTCTAATTTCTTTCATTAATCTATTACTAAGTTTTCTTAAGTATGTAGATTTTAAGTTACTTTCAACTTTTATAAAATCTGCTTAACATTTTAGATAGTTACTTCAAATGCTTGTCAGACACCATCCCCATACTGGCTAAACCTTTCCTAATGTATTGCAGTGACTACTACTATTATGCTAGTGCTTGGACAAGATATTATCTACATTTCCATATTATCACTCTCCCAATTATCAAACATGTTCATCACCGTCATCATCATTGTACAACCACTTCCCATGCTTGCAATGAGTTGAATGGATCAGTTCTTATCCAAAGTTATTGCCTTCTTAAACAGGTTGGCAAACCATATCTTGCTCATATGTTTCATTTTTACCTTGGTTTCTCTAGTTAAATGCCCTTCCCTAACACCATTTAGTTAACCAAGAATACTGGGTGCATTTTATCATGCCAGTAACATCAGAGAAATTGTTATGTTCCTAGCCAGACCAAAGAGTCTTCTTGCCTCTATGTTGCCTCCACTTGTTTGTCACTTTACAGAGTGCACAGGGTCACATTTTAATGTGGCTCAAAAAAATATAAAAATTATTTTGTGGGGAAAACATCGTTTGACTGATTCTCAAAAGTGTTGAGTATCCCGTATTTTCTGTTATATTATATTTGAAACTTCTTTTATCCTGTATATTTATTCATTTTTAAGATGGTCGATTGTATCCAAGGAAAGTTTGGCTGAGATTGCTTGCAGGTCAAATGACCCTGTAGAGTTTTCTCATTGGTTTACACACAATGAGAGACAGTGATCAAGTAGATATGGATCTTATAGTTTATTCAAATGTTGTGAGTTGTGTTTCTGGACATTGCACATTCAGCTCTGCTTGCTATACAGCACAAAGCATTAATATACCTCCTATTGGTTAAGGCTTCATATATCTTTTGCTTCTCTGTTGGTCACACTTAGTAAAACTAAGAACATTCTAGTCCTTATGCTATGTAGGACTTCCTTAAAAACCTGTCCAGTTTTTATCTTTTGCCTTTGAAATGTGCATGCTACTGTATAATGAAGCAAATAAGATACTCAATCATAAAGGTGGATGTGTGACATGAATAGGGACATTCTCACTTGCAAGGACATGTATGGCATTCACATAAATGAATGAATGTAGATGTACTCTTGCCTGCATGTACACATGCATATGCACACTCTCTTAGATAACATATATAGTCTTTTTTTAAAAATATTTTTACTTGTTTCAGTCATTTGACTGTGGCCATGCTGGGGCATCGCCTTGGAGAGTTTTAGTCGAACAAATCAATCCCAGGACATATTTTCAAGCCTAGTACTTATTCTATTGGTCTCATTGCTCAAGCACTAAGTTACAGGGACAAACACAGATACACATACACATAGATATACATATATATATATATATATATATAAAATTAATTTTGAGGCTAAGTTTAACTCAGCAGAATGAATATATATATATATATGATGAGCTTCTTTCAGTTTCCGTCTACCAAATCCACTCACAAGGTTTTGGTCGGCCTAAGGCTATAGTAGAAGACACTTGCCCAAGATGCCACGCAGTGGGACTGAACCCGGAACCATGTGGCTGGGAAGCAAGCTTCTTACCACACAGCCATGTCTGCTCCTATAGTGTTAATTTTGTCTTAGTAAACTGCTACAGTTTACTAAGGCACATATCAAATCATCATTGTGGCAAGTGAGTGTACTACTACTAAACAAGCCTACAAAGCCTCTACATGGTTACTCAACTTGTTTGAAACACACCCAAATCTTCCTCAAATCACACCCTATCATTTTAAAAATAAACACATTGAATTGAATAATATATTAGCTGATGGGTGACTGGATTGTCATGACTGGAATGTCTTTAACCCTTTAACATTCAGATTATTCTGTCAAATGTAATGCTTATATATTCACATTATTTCAAATTACTCATGCATTATCTTGTATCTCAATGATGTGATTGCTTATTTTCAGAATGACATTGTTGGGTAGGTGTGAGAGGCCGGATCTAGCCGGTTTGAACATAAAACAGGAAAAATATTTGGGCCAGTTTAAATATTAAAGGGTTAACCATAACTTTTTAAATTCATTTATGCTTTACTTTTCATCCAGGTTAACATTCATTTCCATTCGATCATGCCATGCATCTCTTATTTCTCTAATCATTTGCATTCACCCTCATTACCATGAAACATCATATTTTTAGCATATATAGTTTAGCAATTTTCATGTGTTGCTAATAGAAGCAACATTGCTCTAAACGTCTATTTCTCATTCCTTACTGAAACAATTATGCTCACACTACAACCCCACCACCACTCACAAAAACAATCTGAGCAACTAATGCTTTTTTTTTTTTTTTGTGTGCATCTATCACAACTGAAGCTCTGAATATCTGTCAGTTTGCTAGAGATCCCAGTGCACCATTTGCATATTCATTGTTTACTCTGAGTAAGCAGCACTGAAGTTATACTAACTTATTTCCTATGCATTGAGCAAAGTTACTTCCTAGATTCCCTTTGGGATTTCATGCTCTCCTTCATCTTTCTAATTAGTATTTTGATTTCTGAAATGCTGACGTTAAGTCTTTAAACTCTAGGCCTTGTTTCCTCTTTGTTTTTACTATCATAGTGGCTAAATGTAATTATGAACATACTTCTCTCAAATGAGCTATACTACTGTGCAATTTGGAATACATCATGCCTCTCATCTTCATGGTACAGAACAGTAGCAGATCTCTTATACACACCCAGGTATTTTATTCCTTGCCAAACTTCATGATATCGCTCTTTGTTTCCACCCTTCTTATGCCCCTGTTACTTAGGTTATCGTCATCACTTATTTAGTATACTATTACATGTTGTATGGTAATGTGACTTGGCCACTTAAGGAGGAGGACATTAGTAGAATTTCTGGAACAGATATGCAGATGATGAGGTGGATGTGTAGGGTAAGTCTCAGGGATAGGAAGTCATCAGAAGAGTTGAGGAAAAGGTTATGCATTCCCAACATAGTTGATATTATGCGCCAGAATAGATTAAGA
>JAOPUL010002961.1:32393416-32415931 GCA_027564515.1 Octopus rubescens
ATTGACTGTGACTGTGTGGGGCATCACCTTGAAGGGTTTTAGTCAAACAAATTGATCCTAGTACTTAAGTCTGGTATTTATTCTATTGGTTTTTTTTGCTGAGCCACTAAGTCATGGAATAAACAAACCAACTCCAGTTTTCAAGTGGCATGGAGAATAAACACATTTTATATATATGACCAGCTTCTGTGCAGTTTCAAATCTGCCAAATTTATTCACAAGGCATTGGTTAGCTGGGGCGGGGCCTATAGTAGAAGTCACTTGCCTAGGGTGCTGCACAGTGGGACTGAATCCGAAACCACATGGTTGCAAAGTGAGCTTCTTAACCACACAACCGTGTGTGTGTATATATATATATATAAAATATATTCTTCAAACATCAATAAGAAAATTAAGGTGTTGTGCCATCACTGATATACACTCATTTTAATTTTTTTTATTTTTTGCCCATTATATCAACCCTAGTACTGTTCGAGTAGTACTTATCAATATCAGATGAATTAAAAGCAAAGTTGTCTTTAACTAATTGGAACTCAGACCATAATGGAACATAACTAAGTACTTATTGTACCAATTTTACAGCCTTGGATTATTTTTTGAAAATTTATAATTTGTGATAAACTTCTCAGATCCCTACAGTTTCTTTGTTGAAATGATAAAACTGACAAACAAAAGTTGTCTGCAATTTCATTTTTATTGGCTTTCACTTAACCTTTTAGCATTTAAACCGGCCTTATCCGGCCAAAATATTCTACCTGTTTTAAGTTCAAACTGACCAAATCTAACCTTTCACACCTACCTATAATGTCATTCTAAAATGAAATAATAATCACATCATTGAAATCTCATAGCTATGAGATAATACATGGTTAATTCAAAACAATGTGAATAAATAAGCTTTACATTTGACAGAGTAATTTGAATGCTAAAGGGTTAAAGGTAAGGGCAGCCACCACACTTCATTCTATTATACACTTTATTCTCTATTATAATCGCTATAACTTTAAATGGACACCAGCTTTTTTAAATACAGATCACTGTTGTAAGGAGTAGGTGTAGTATATAATTGTTTCATTAGCTGGTAATGCATATGTCTTCTTATTGACACAGAGAAAGTAGCCAGAAACAAATATAGTAGTCAGCTACAGAGCAAAGTATCCAAATTATTTTGATCAGCCTTATTGTATCTGGATTTATTTTTTTGTGACTTGAGCAGTATGTCATGTCTAATATGTAACTATTTGATCCCTGTATAACAGTTTATTACTCTTATGCATTAATTATCAGATACATATCTTGGAATTTTGCAAATTGATATTTTGTTTCTCCTCATATTGTAGAAGGTGCTGTTGTAAATGGTCTTTTGTTTTTCTTTCTTTTTTTTTTTTCATGAATCAAGCCTCCAATGGTAGAATGCCTGTCAGGTTTCCAAAAGATCTGGGTTCAAGTCTGATGGGCAGCTTTGGACTTTTCTATCCAAAAGGGTTTTCAACCCAATATTTATAGCTTTAAGTTCTATGCTTAAAAACAAATTATTTCATATTTTCTCAGTTTCTAAATCTCTTCCGACATACAATTCTCGCTGGTAAAAACAAAGCTTCTAAAATGGATAGAAAATTTCAAGATTGCTTTGGTCCAATGTTAGAATGTTTGTTATGTTTACAGAAGGTGTAGGTTCGAGTCCCATGGACAGCTTTCAACAATTTCTATCCAAAAGGCTTTTAAACCCAGTATTTACATGCTATCATTTATAACTTTATCAACTTTGAGTTCTACAGTTAAAAACAAATTACTATTTGTGTTATTTATATCGGTTTCAAATCTTGGCACAAGGCCAGCAACTTCAGGGAAGGGGGTAAGTCGATTACATTGACCCCAGTACTCAACTGGTACTTATTTTATCAACCCCAAAGCGATGAAAGGTAAAGTCGACCCCCGACGGAATTTGAACTCAGAATGTAAAGATGGACGAAATGTCACTAAGCATTTTGCCCAGCATGCTAACGATTCTGCCAGCTCACTGCCTTCTTTGTGTTAATTATATTGATAATGCTTCAGGTAAAACAAGAACCAAAATCAACTTCACCTTCTCACCTGAGGCTTTACATTTATGTTAAAACTGATAAACTCTCTCATTTATTTCTCACAAGTGAATGTGAAATATTTGAGTTATAATCTGTGGCACCCACCAGTTTTTATTAGCTTTACCAAATTCCCTACAGATTATCTTGTCCCATATCTTCTTGAAAGGTTATCTTGAATGGTGATGGTACCTCACTATGGCCACTGTTCACTGGCTGAAACCAATAAAATAACCTGATAGACAAGCATTCTAGTTAAAGGGAGATTTATCATTGATTTATTTACTTCATCATCATCATCATCACTTAACGTCTGTTTTTCCATGCAGGCATGGGTTAGACTAAATCTAGATCTAAGTGCTTGATTTTATAAAACCTACATTTGTAGACACCGGTTGCCATAACTACAGGGTTGTATTTTGTTATGGAGTATTTTTCACAACAATTATGATTTTACTATGGAGGCTTTGTGTATTTGATAAGTGTTTTGTTTCAAAGTGAGAAGGAAAATAAGTTGATGTAAAAAGTTTGTAAATATGAATTTTTTTTTACACAGGGACAAAGCTACAAATTTCTCGAAGAGTTGATAAAATTGATTCCAGTACTTGACTGGTACTTTATTTTATCAATCCCTGAAGGATGAAAAGCAAATGGCTTTAATGGGATTAAAACTAAGAATGTAAAGCACCAGAACAAATACTGTAAGGAATTTTGTCTCCTGATTCTACCAGATTCTGGGAAAATCATTGTCAATATGAATAAGTTTATATGTATTGGGAAGACTAGAGTTCAAGATTTCAAGCAGAGCCCTCTTTCTAAAGAAGGGCTTTTCTCAAAACATTAGAAGTTCTCCTCATGACAAATATATTTGCAAAACTTTATAACAAAACTTTTACCAAGGAGGCCATCATTAGTTTCTTTGGATCCTTGTTTTTTTAAAATTGAGTTAGAACATTTATTTTTTGAGTGATCTAAAAGCCTTCCAATCCAAACTAGTCTCTTGTTAGTGTGGTTGATATTGGTAGTGTAAAGTGAATAGGAAAGTGCTGTTATCTGACAGGGAAAGCTACTAATAGTAGAGGAACCAAAAGCAACTGGGAAAAAAGAGAAAGGTAAAAACAATATGAGGAGCTAGATCTTATTGAAGTATATCACAGAATCATGATAGGCCCATCTAAGAAGAGACTAGTTTCCAACTGAAGGAGTAATGTTCCTGTGAAATATGAAATGTTAGTTGATATGGAAACAATATTTAGGGATTGGCTCTAAGTCCATGAAAGGCTGTTGAATTAACCCACTCTTCATGGACAACTTAGAAAATAAATTTGAGGTATTTCATTCCTCTGTCACATTCAAAGTTGCCGATAAAGTGGCAAGTAAGATACTTTTCACAATTCCAAGTTAGGATACTATCTATAATAACTTTACTTTTCAGCCTGCTTGGGTTGATATAATCTATAAGAGGAGAGAATACAGGACTGTAGAATCAAAATTGAATGTAGGCTCTCATCTTCACCTTAAGATCTTATGACCTGGTATTCTTTTTCTTTCCTTTTTTTTTCCTAATAACTTTTTCTTGTGTTACAATTCATATGGTGATGATGGGAAATAACTTTTTCTTTTTAGAGTATCATACAAATGTATTTGTGCATTACTAGAATCTTTATTGTTGGAGCCATCTACATAATGGAGTTATTTAAAAGATCTGACATTCTCTGTGGATTTTAACTGCAAGTGAAATGAATGGTGTACAAAATATGCTTCACTGACATTAAAAATTGTCTTTGTTTTAGTTTTACAAATACTTTGTTTATATCTATAAGGAATATGATTTAAATGTCATAGATAGTTTGTTGCTGCTTTAACACAAAAGAAACTAACATTTATAGCTAATGCATATGCGATGCATAAGCCAAATTACTTCTGTAAAATGATCATATAAACAAGTGGTTGAATTTTATTGAAATTTTCCACTTTAAAAAATTACCATTATTAATTTTCTTTGAATTTTATTTAAAAAAAAATCAAAACCAATTATGTTCAATTTAACATTTTTAGTGCTTTGTGATTAAAAGCTAAACATTATGCAAATTCATTACCATTGATGATGTGTTTGTTTTTTTGTTTTTTTTGTTTGGCTGCCCCATCTTCTCTCACATTAAATATTTTCAGCCTTGTTTCACATAAATTGAATGATTCTGTAAATTTGGATTATTTATTTATTATACATGTTGTCTTCATCATCAAAATATTACATTTTGTTTCAAGATATTTACTGGAAACCAATTTCATTAGAAATATTCTACTTTAATTATATTTTGTTGATCATTATATATTTACATCTCTAACAGATTGTAAACAATTAGTCTTTTAATACAACAAATGTTCTGTTTTCTAACTACCTTTTTATGTTAAAAACCAAGTCTTTGTAAGATATTTCAATGTCATTATCATAGTACTAATGAGAGAGAGAGAGATGCTATGTGATCACGTTGTTGTTAGAAATAACAGCCAAATCTCCCCCTACCACCACCACATCATACTGCCTTTAAAATGGACAAGACATTGAATAAAGCAGTCCCTTACACAACACTATATCTAAATAAAACAGGGTAGTCACTGCTAGACTACTTTTGAGTATAAGTCTACTCGATCAAGGTTGGCCTGTGGCTAAACATTATCATCGTCACCAGTATTAGTTCAATCCCAATTAGTCCTTGCTCATAATTAATGAATGAGTCTACAATCTTGTATCTTTCCATTGATCTTGTATCATTCATTCACTCAAGGGGGGGGTCTTAATACTTTCAGGTTTGAATTAATTACTCTTGAAACTTCATTTGGTTTACTCTGGTCACCTTGTATATGACTCATTGAGCCAAGTGATCTGCCGAAAACAACAACCAAGCTCTCCTTCAGACAACCCCCTACCACCTCCAAATATAGAGATAGAGGGAGGGGCATATTGGATGATGTGATGCTAGATGTACTGTGACTGGAGAAAATACTAGATCAGTGCTACTCAAAGTGGGTGGTACCAACCCTTGGGGGTGAGGGCAATGGAAAATTTTATATGAGTACTGCAGACAAAGAGAGATAGTACGGGGGTGGGGGTAGTGTCATATCTGAATCATCACCATCATGTTTCTTTTTAGCCATTGATTCCTATTTGAATATTAATTTTAAAAACAACAGCATAAACAAATTTGTAATATGATAAACTGCTCGTTAGCCACAATTACAACAACAGACAAAATGAGTAACAATGACAAGATAACCAAAACAATATAATAATACCATTTAGGGTATTGACTGACTATATGGTAGTGCTGTGGTAATTAATTAATTAGTCACCATCACCCATGATTCAGGATATTATTTGTATGTACATTAAAAACAGGGACAAGGGTGTTGAACTGTTGTTCAAATAGTGTGATAAGTACTGGACTACGTAATCTCATTTGGAACACTTGGATCATAGGTTTACAGGTCTACTTAATGAGGACTGACTTCTCACTTAACTTGCTGCTGACTCACAGTATACATCAATCATTTAAATTAATTGTCCCTGGCTACGCTAATTGTCTTTCTCAACTACAACCATTGTTTCTTTTTTACTTGTTTCAGTCGTTTGACTGTGGCCATGCTGGGGCAACACTTTGAAGGGTTTTTAAGTCGAATAAATTGACCCCAGGACTTTAATTTTTTCAAAGCCTAGTACCTACGTCATCAGTTTCCCCTGCCGAACTGCTAAGTTACAGGGACGCAAGCACACCAACACTGGTTGTCAAGCGGTGGAGACACACACACACACACACATATACATACAACAGTCTTCTTTCAATTTCCGTCTACCAAATCCACTCACAAGGCTTTGGCTGGCTCGAGGCTATAGTAGAAGACACTTGCCCAAGGTGCTACACAGTGGGACTGAACCCTGAACCATGTGGTTGGGAAGTAAGCTTCTTACCACACGGCCACTTTTTTTTTCAGTATGCCATACAATTAATATAATTTTACAATTTAAAATATTCGCTTCCGTTTTATCTTACTTGTTTCAGCCATTGGATTGCTGCCATGCCGGAGCACTGCTTTGAAGGGTTTAGTCCAGTGGTTCTCAACCAGGGACCATATGGCCCTTGGGTGGGGTCTATATAAAATTTTGTTGTTAAAATTTGCCTCCAATAAATCGGTTACACTGCTATAATGCAAAAAATATTTTAATAATTATTTTTATACAATTCCTAATAATATTTAATTATAAAAACATTTGATTTTTTTTTTACCATTGAATACTAGGAGGGTCCACCCGAATAACATATGAATCAAAGGGGACCATAGATAATAAATGGTGGAGAAACATTAGTTTAGTCAATCAAATCTACCCCGGTACTTATTTTTAAGTCTGATACTTATTCTAAGGGTCGCTTTTGCCAAACTGATATGTTATGGGGACATAAACAAACCAACCCCAGTTATCAAACAGTGAACACACAACACATATGCATACATATTATATATATATATATGCACCTTTATATTCGACGGGCTTCCATACAGTTTCCATCTACCAAATTCACTCACATTGGTTGGCCTGCGGCTATAGTAGAAGACACTTGCCCAAGGTGTTGCACAGTGGGACTGAACCTGAAACCATGTGGTTGCAAAGCGAGCTTTTTAACCACACAGCCATACCAGGGCTTGTTGTCTTACTAATATAGTGTGGGTAGGTTTTATATTTTAGTTTAGCTTTTTTTTTTCTTTCCATTTCTATCATTTTTTTCCAAGCTAGCATGGTGTGTGTGTGTGTGTGTGTGTGTGTGTGGTGCGATGTTTGTTTTGATGGAGAAGTAGTCCTACCCCACCCTGCAGGATGTCTTTCCTACTGCTAGCCACTCAAATGTGAAGTAGGAAGGAATCCCCCCCCCACCTCTTTCTGCGTACTTTCTGGCATCTGGAGCTTACACTTATGTGCTTTGTTAAAGGACACACCACAGCAGTTATGGTAATTTTAAGATGATGTGGTCAGGAATCTATTATTTTAACCTCATGGCGATGTTTGTTTTTATTAAATAGTTTAGGAGAGTCTTTATCATCAAGTAGATGGCCTCTTAACCTCTCCTTCTCTACTTACTTGGCAACAGAGTGGGTAACACTTGAAAATAGAATGGAAACTGACAAGTTATTAGGTGATTCATAGTTGACATCAAGTATTCTCACATGAATAATATAGATTGTGTGTTATGATTTTGTGAGCATGCTTTTATTCCATGTAGGAATTGAAGGCTATATAAAGTCACAATTGTAAGCAATAGCACTGTGAAAGTAGTGAATGAATGACTCATTAGGTACAGGCGTGACTGTGCGGTAAGAAGCTTGCTTCCCACATGGTTATGGGTTCAGTCCCACTGTGTGGCACCTTGGGTAAGTGCCTTCTACTATAGCTTCAAGCCTTGCAAAGCCTTGTGAGTAAATTTGGTAGACAAAAACTAAAAGAAACCTGTCGTGTGTATGTGCATATATATATATATATATATGTTTGTGTTTGTCTTCCACCACCACTTGACAACTGGTGTTTGTGTGTTTACATCCCTGTAGCTTAGTGGTTCAACAAAAGAGATCGATAGAATAAATGCCAGGTTTAAAAAAATTAATACTGGGTGTTGATTCATATGACTAAAAATTCTTTAAGGTGATGCCACAGCATGGCCACAGTCTAATGACTGAAACAAGTAAAGATTAACTTGCAGTGTTGAGTTGACTATCTCTTATGGAGAGAAAAACTACAATCAATAAGTGTCTGAGAGGGATTTTCTTTTCATTATTTTTTCTTTTGGCCTAATCAAAAGGAAGAGAATTTCTTGTGATTTGAAGAATCCCTAAAAGTGTTCGGATACCAATGATTGATATTCAGCTTGAACCTCTGTAAGTCAACATTGGTAGGAAATATGTGGGTAGGAAAGAAATTCCAGATGGAGGAAGAATTAAGTGGGGTGATGGTTAATGCTGTTGGGGTGGGTTTTGAAACAATTAGAAAGGCACATTGTCTGTGTGTATGTGTGCATGTGTGTGTGTGTGTGTGCATGCATGTGTGCATGCATGTGTGCATTGGTTGCGCCTTGGTATAATAGAATGAGGCAATTGGGTACAGTTGTTTGGACACTGGCAATTTGGCATGGCTGACTGGATATTGAACTTGTTTTGGCAACAGTACTTTTTGGCACTGGAGGCAAATACACATGCACAAGCAAGTGTGCACACACAGAAATATACAAATGAAGAGACAGTTTATTAATTGACATAAACACTTTCCTTGTTCTCATACTTCTTGGTGGTCTCTCGAATCTGAGGAAGACGATTGTTGAACAACCTGCACACATAATTTATTCGTAGTGATCAAATGTTTGTGCTGTACATTAGCTCCCTCCCTCCATCAAATTGACATTACCTGTACAGGTGCACAGTGTGACACATGTCAGATGTTAAAGTAATCAGTGAGCAACATGCAACAAAGTATTTTTCTCAAGAGGACAATGCACCGCCCAGTCTGGGAATCAAAACCATGATTTTGTGATCACAAGTGCAACACCTTAACCACTAGGCCATGTGCCCTCACACTCATACACACAAAGAAAAATATGCTCATACACATAAACAGAAAGAAATATTAAAACATCTGATGTCAGCATCAAATCAGTGACACCTAAAAAGCAAGGCCAAAACAGCAGTGCCAAAACATTTCATACCATTGTTATACCTTTTACCTGTTTCAGTCATTAGACTGTAGCCATGTTGGGGTATGCCTTGAAGAATTTTTAATCGAATGAATCAACCTCGATGCTTAATTTCTTTTTATAAGCCTGGTACTTATTTTAACTGTCTCTTTTGCTGAACTACTAAGTTACAAGAACATAAACACACCAACACCAGTTGTCAAGCAGTGGTGGGGCATAGATGGACACAAAGACACACACATATATATATATATATATATATATATATATATAGACAGGCTTCTTTCAGTTTCTGTCTACCAAATCCACTCACAAGACTTTGGTCAGCCCGAGGCTATTGTAGAAGACACTTGCCCAAGGTGCCACACAGTGGGACTGAACCTGGAATCATGCGATTGGGAACCTAACTTCTTAGCACACAGCCACACTTTGCAATTTTTACTTGTTTCAATTAGAGGCTGTGGCTTTGCTGGAGCACCACTATTAAACTAGTCAATTCAGAGGTTTGTCTTTCCTTTGATAAATGCTATGAAAACTGTAGAATCCACGAATTCTTGCAATTCAAAGAAAGGATTAATGGATATTTTGTGTTTTCCAAATATTTGTAATTTTAGAATAGTTCATCAAAATTTAGAAACATTGATCAAAAGATTTTGTTTTTTAAAAATGAAAACATTTCAAGCATTCTTAGAATAAGAGTATATTTAATTCTTCCCCACCACACAAAGAAATGAAGGTGGTAAAGATTTCACTTCATAAAGAAGTACAGTGGTTAGTTCACTAGAA
This sequence comes from Octopus rubescens, assembly GCA_027564515.1. Classification (NCBI taxonomy): domain Eukaryota; kingdom Metazoa; phylum Mollusca; class Cephalopoda; order Octopoda; family Octopodidae; genus Octopus; species Octopus rubescens. The sequence goes on from JAOPUL010002961.1 coordinate 32,403,018, forward strand.
GACTGACTTGGGGATCAAGGTTGTGTGCCTGTGTTTTGTCATTTTTGTCTCTCACTACCACTTGACAACCAGTGTTGGTTTGTGTATGTCCCTGTAACTTAGCAGTTCTGCAGAAGAGAATGATGAAATAAATACCAATCTTTAAAAAAATGCACTGGAGTTGATTTGTTCAATTAAACCCTTCAAGGTGCTGCTCCAGCACAACCACAGCCCAATGAATGAAACGAGAAACAAAACAAAAAATACACTGTACAATATAAGTATTTATACAGAATATAATTGCTATTCTACTTAGAGAGTCCTCATAACGCTGATAAAATTATAAATGATTCTGAGCTTTTTTTCAAAATTTGTTTCCCAGGTCTACAATTAATAACTGTGTAGTAAAATTGTATTGGATTTTAGTTTAGTTTCACTTTTAACTATTGTTTGTGTCTTAAGGTAAAGCACCCATCTCTATTTTAAATTTGTCTTGAATTTTACTTGAAAATAAGTAGCAATTCATTTTGGTAAAGTGACATCTCTAATTCTTTAACTGTGGAAATCATATATATCCCCTCAAACATTTTCTTATCCTTAACTATGGAAAGCAATTTTATAAACCTTTCTATCTTTTGAGGAATGTCATGTTTGAAACTATTTTATGTTGAGACATGTCAAGTTTATTGAGGCAATGTGACCTGCAGAAAATACCAACCAATTCTATTTTTTTTCTTTTCTGTTAGATATTTAACATCATTACTAGAATAACGATGACATTTAATTTCAGAGTTAAAGGGTTAATAAAGTAATATTTTTATCTTAAGACTGATAAAATTATGTCTCAATCATTTAATATTGGTTTCAAATTTTGGCACACAGCCAGCAAGTTCAGGGGAGGGGGTAAGTCAATTATATCAACACCAGTGATCAACTAACTGGTGCTCATTTTATCGACCCCCAAAGGATGAAAAGCAAAGTCAACCTCGGAAGGATTTGAACTCAAAACGTAATGACAGATGAAATACTGCTAAGCATTTTGCCTGGCATGCTAACAATTCTGCCAGCTTGCCGCCTTTAATCACTTAATATTAGAGTATTGATCAATAGTGACACCCCATAGAGAACAAATCATCTGTTCTATACTGCCACAATGACCCTCCCCACCACCACCACAGTTGCAATCAAGCTGCCACTGCCAAGTTTCTGTACAAAATATTTTACCAAATCCATCTTCCCTTCCTACCAGAACTGCACAATCAACCCTTTTGTTACCACATTTCTGCTGAAATACACTGTTTCTCTTTCAATTAATTTTGAAAATAATGAAGAATATAATAAAATAACTTTGTCCATTATTAAGCTGTTGTTTGGGACATAAATTAACATGAAAATTTAATTAGAAGTTATAGTTTTGACCACTTTAACCCTTTAACATTCAGATTATACTCTGTCCAATGTAATGCCTATTTATCCACATTGTTTTGAATTAATCATACATTATATCGTAGCTTTGAGATTTCAATGATATGACTGTATATTAGCATAAAACAGGTAAAATATTTGGGCCGGATTGAATGCTGAAGGGTTAAAAAATGACTGTGTGGTTAAGAAACTCGCTTTGCAACCACGTGGTTTCGGGTTCAGTCCAACTGCGTGACACCATGAGCAGGTGTTTTCTACTAATAGCCCCTGGTCGACCAATGCTTTGTGAGTGGATTTGATAGAAGGAAACTGCGTGGAAGTCCGTCGCGTATATGTATGTGTGTACCTTTGGGGCTTGACGGCATGTGATAGTTGTAAACGAACATCACCGTCATACAAGCGAGGTCAATAGTTTCCTGTCTAGCCATGGAGAAATAGTACCTTGCTTGAAAACAGGTGAAGGTTGGCGACAAAAAGGGCACCCAGCGGTAGAAAATCTGCCCCAACAAATTTCGTCTGACTCGTACATACATAGAAAAGTAGACGTTAAATGATGTGTGTGTGTGTGCATTTAATTGATTCACCTCCCGCTAAATGCCAAATTTCAGGCCTTGTGTTACTGAGATTTCTAAGTAGGCTAATTTCTTTATGTGACGCATTCGAAGCAGCCAGTTCGATTAAATAACTAAACCACTGGTGCGTTGAAAGTGTTTGTGTCAATGCTATACAGGCGCAGGCATGGCTGTGTGGTAAGACGTTTGCTTCCCAACAACATGGTTCTGGATTCAGACCCACCGCGTGGCACCTTGGGCAAGCGTTTACTATAGTCTCAGACCGACCGTAGCCTTGTGAGTGGATTTGGTGAACTGAGTGTGTGTGTGTGTCTTTGCGCCTGAGCCCCCTCCTCCCACCGCTTGGGAACAGGTGTTCGTGTAATTACGTCCTCATAATTTAACGGTTCGGCAAAAAGGACCGATAGAATAAGTACCAAGACTGTAAAAATAAGTACTGGGCTCGATTCGTTCAACTAAAATTCTGCAAGGCGGTGCCCCAACATTACCGCAGTCTTATGACTGAAAAAAGATATATATACACACACACATACACAATGCCATCCAACAGATATTTACCAAACATTCTGTATGTTAAAGATATATGTCTATACATCGAACGAGATACACTAATCTTTATCCTTTCTTTCTTGCTTGTTTCAGTCACTGGACTGCGGCCATGCTGGTGCACCGCCTTGAAGTATTTAGTCGAGCAAATCGGCATCTGTACTTAATTTGAAAAAAAAAAGTCTGGTTCGTATTCTAATGCTCTTTATTGCCGAACCGCTAAGTTACGAGATGTAAACACACACGATGGGCTTTCACAGTTTGCGTCGACCAAATTCCCTCATAAGGCAGTCGGCCAGGGGATATAGAAGACACTTGTCGAAGGTGCCAAGGAGTGGAAACGAACCCGAAACTACGTGATTGCAAAGCGAACTTCTTAACCATACAGCCATGCCTGTGCCTATATCTGAAATATATATATAAATAAACACGAGCTGGTCACAGCTGGACTACCTTTGATCATAGGTATGTATGATCAAGCTGACACGGAGATTAAAAAAAAACCACCCACACCTGCTGCTATTGTACTTTATATATATATATATATAGTGAAATGATAAAAACTTAATAAAGACAAGTTACAAATTTACGTTATATATATATATGCCCCCTCCCCCAATAAACCTGAATTGATAGAAAGAAATTTTGTATAAATATCGACCTCTGGACAGAGGGAGACCATCTAGCTGGTGAGGAATTTATACATCAAACACTGCAACTTGGTGGACTTCGACACCTCAGCGTTTATGACTTCGTTGAAATGTATGAAGTTTGTACCTTTCTTAAACTCTAAGTACTGGATATTATCACAAGTGGGCACTCGTTACTGTTCTGTTTTGTATAGATTCAAGTAGACTTCTGACACTTCAGATGACCCCAAACTTAGGGGAGAGAGATAGGGAGAGAGAGAGGAGTAGAGGAAGAGAGGTGGATGGAAGGGAAGAGGGGGGGACAGAAAGGTTGTACATTCCTTTCTGTAGATAATCTGCAATGTTGGCGAAATATTGCTAACTCCCAGGCTTCCCCGGGGTCATCTCACTTTCTGAATTCTTCTCTCACTCTGAGCTGAAAAGGAAACGGTTACTGGCGTTATTCACTTTCCCCTAATTTTTTTTTCAACTACCAGAGTAACTTGGGACTTATGAAAGGAAAGTTTCATATTATTCAGGAAAGTATGAAATAAGGGCTAAGTAAAAGTCTAAAAATAAAGCACGGACGTTTGGGACAAACTTATGAAAATGCTTATGACAGACAAAGGGTTAAGTTAGTGTTAACATTTAATGCAGAGAACATAAAAAAAGCTAATGATAAATAAATATGCGACGAGGAGAAAAAAAAAACGATGTTAAATATTGCTTGTTGTGGCATTCACCCGGGGTGCGTTGAGCCGGCTCCCAGCGAATTTGCAGCGTAATTTTGCAAATTCATTGAGGGTGTCTTGAGATGAAGGGATTGTTCGCGAAAGCAGTTCTCTGCATTCGTAAGCCACTGTGGGGAACCCAGAGGCATGTTGGCTTTATGGAATGGTTATAGCGCCGAATACTCGCTTTTCACACCCAACCCTTTTTGCAGAATCAGTGTCGCGATGGGAACGCAAGGGAGGGTGGTTTGACCGGCAGAGGTGAATCGCACTCAGATGGCGCATCAGGTTTGCACATCGCCAATGAGTCATTTTTTAGACTAGCAGAAGCATGTCCCCACTGCCCAGCTCAGGCATATCAGCCCTTTAGTCAATGAGTAATATTTTCTCTTCTTTCTTCTGGGTAGTATGTGAGAGAACTTCAGACAAGTTCCAGTCTTTTCAGACCTTATCAGTAAAGCATAGCATTCACTGTAATTACCTAAGTAGAACCGAAAGAATTGCTAAGTAAATGAGCGGCCATCAGTATGACATTAATCAAGTTAGTGTTAACATATCTTATAAACCAGTGGTTCTAAACCTTTTTTCTTCTTCTGTAGCCCCTCCCCTTTAAGTAGTTGTTATGCCTAGCGCCCACTTAAGTATCACAACTAAATTAACTTAACATGGGTGATAATAAGTACATTTTATTCTTAAAATGGATTGCATAAGCTTATAACAGTGAAATGATAAAAACTTAATAAAGACAAGTTACAAATTTACGTTATACATTGCAAGTTAATGACTTCCCTGTGCCTGATGAGATTTTGTTTTATTTTAATAACCACAACTAATTTTATCCTGTATAATATAATTACTACTATAGGTAAAATGTAGTATGCTAACTTTAAACATGCCCCCCCCCCCCTGGGGGCGGCACCGCCCACGTTGAGAACCTCTGTTATAAACCATGAAGCAAGCCACTACAACAGGACTAGCATATAATCTCTACTATCAAATTTGAGAAAATAACGGACAACTGATACAGAGTTGAATGAAAAAGAAAAGAGAAAAAAGATTCAAATGAGTGCGAAATACACGATAACAGTTAGCATTTTGCTTTTGTATTTGGTTTGCAAGAAGCTTGATGTGAATTCGTGTGTTGAAACACATTTTACTGTTATCTTAGAAAGGTCATTATGCCAATAATAAACAAACACACACATGGAGTATAGAAAGAGCATGTAATTGATGGGGGTCGCAAAATGGTGACGAAAGAACTTTGACAAAACTAGCTGACTGATTGATTGGCGGAACGATTAATCAAACACCCGATTAGTTAAATGGTTGACCAATTGACAAATAAAAAAAATCAAAGTGAAATAGAACCAGTGCGTGTTTCTTATTGGCATAATGACCGTCCCGAGATGGAAAAAAAAATTACCATTTACATCTACTTTACGTTGTTACATTGAAGTTGTAATATTGCATTAAAATTTAGCTGAGTAAACCCTAAAACCCTTACCAGCCACAAACCACCATACTTCTTTTCAAAGGTAAGTAGTATTAAACCTTTTCCCATCAAGATAGGAACACAAAGAATAGTTTGATGTAACGAATTCAGTTAGTGCCGAGTGCAGGACCTATGGTAAATAATATACCAAGTCTTCACAAATGAACATAACGAAAGAATGACATTTATTAAATTTACACCAGCAACAAAACGGTGAAAATGTGTAACATTATTTTATTATTCTATCGGTGTTCATTGCTTACTGTCTTAACCTGTAATAAAGAAAGAAAAAAGAACAAAAAAGGAGTCTTGTTACTCTGACTAGGATCAAATTCTTATATTCTTTAGAAGAAAATTAAATTTTCCTAACTATTTATGTAATTTTGTAGCAGTATTCTTTAGATAAGAATACAGGAAAAAACAACAACCAAACAAAAAAAAAAAACCCTCTTGGTTTCGGCATCTTTTGTAAAAGCAACGACAAAGATACCCTTTCATTTCAAAGCAGTCAAAGGACAAAGACACTTGACTAGAAATGTTAATAACTTTTCATTCACCTTTGCTCTCTCTCTCTCTCTTTTTCTTTCTTTCTTCTTTACTTGTATAGTCACTGGAGTGCGGCCATGCTGGGACATCACATTGGAAGGTTTAGCCGAAAAAATTCGACCCCACCTCCCGTACTGATTCTTTTCTAAAACCTGGTACTCATTCAATCAAGTTCTTTTCTTTTGCCGAACTGCTAATTTATGGGGACGTAAACAAACCGACACCGGTTGCCAAGCGACATGGGAACAAACACGCACACACACACATATATATATGCATAAGATGGGCTTCCACACTGTCTTCGTCTATCAAATTAACTTACAAAGCATTGGTTGGCTCGGACCTATAGTAGGAGACACTTGCCCAAAGTGCCATGCGATGGGACTGAACCCAAGTATCTGCAAAGCCAACTTATTAACCACACAACCATGCTACACCTCTCCCCCTCTCTCTCTACACACACAAAATATTCATTCTCTCTTCCTCTTTTATTTCTCACTATCATAATCCTGGCTTTTCGGTGCTTGCCTTTTCATCTTTTACTTGTTTCAATCGCGAGGTTGCGGCCATGCTGGGGCACTGCCTTGAAGAATTTTTAGTCGAATGAATCAACTCCAGTACTTTTTTTTTAAAGCCTGGTACTTATTCTATCAGTCTCTTTTGCCGAACCATTAAGTTACAAGGACGTAAACACACCAACACCGGTTGTCAAGCGGTAGTGGGGGACAAACACACACATATATATATATATGACAGGCTTCTTTCAGTTTCTGTCTTCCAAATCCACTCACAAGGCTTTGGTCGGCCACAGGCTATAGTAGATGACACTTGCCCAAGGTGCCACACAGTGGGACTGAACCCGGAACCATGTGATGAGAAACAAGCTTCTTACCACACAGCCAAAAATTATTTTCAATAATCTTTATATTTTCCCAGAGAGGAATTTTTCCTGAAACGTCAATACCTTCTTAATTTCCACACCAATTTTATTGAATTATTGCTGTAGACGAAACAGTTTAGTTTTTTGGAACTTTGATTTATATTTAATCATTCTTTATTCGATATTTTTATTTTTACCCCAAACTACATCATTTTTATTTTAATATTTACCTCTTAATTCTTACTTTCGATTTTATATTTAGCCATGTCAAACTTCTCTTTCCTCTCTCTCACTCTCCTCTCCCTTACATATTTGTTCTAACTCCTTTTTCACTTCCACCTCTCTTCCTCTTCAAGTCATCACCGATTTACTGTTTAACTTCTACACACACAACAAACAATATAACAAGGCGGTGAGCTGGTAGAATGCCGGACAAAATGCTTAGCTGCATTTCACCCGTCTTTACGTTCTGAGTTCAAATTCCGACGAGGTTGACTTTGTCTTTCATCCTTTTGGGGGGTCAATAAAATAAGTAGCTGAGCACTGGGATCGATAGTAATCAACTTAGCCCCTGTTCCTAAATTGCTGGCCTTGTGCCAAATTTTGAAACCAATATAACACCAGTACTTACCAAGAGGTTCGGAGAAATCCATACTGGCAGCAGTGTACTGTTGGTGGTTTTCAAACCATCCTATTTCTTCAGATGTAAACATTCCTAGAAGAAAGAAAAAGAAAAGGAAAGAAAAGGATATTAAAAGAAGTCAAAATTGAGTTTGAAATTCCAAACATTGGGTCATCTAACAAAGAACAAAAAGTGGAAGGGGAGTGAGTAATGGAGGATATACAAAACCAAAGGATTTTAAATAACGTGGTAGGGGGGGGTAGAATTGAAAGAATACCGGACGGTCAAAGTGCATTGCGGTATTTAGTAACATCTCCCAAAGTTTTGAGTTCAGATCTTGCTGGAATCAACTTTGCTTTTTTGCTTTTTATTTTTATCATTCTAAGATGCATGATAAAAAAGTACCAGTCAAGTTCCTGAAGACTTTATTTCACGTTGCTCCAGCCCATTCAGCTGATAAAAACGAATAGTACCTGTATTTCAAAAGGGCCAGCCTTGCCACATTCTGTGTCATGCTGAATCTCTCTCAAAACTATGTTAAGGGTACGAGCGTCTGTAGAGTGCTTAGCCACTTTCACGTTAATTTCACGAGCAGGCTGTTTCGTTGGTCAGATCAACTGGAATCCTTGTCATCGTAACCGTTGTTAGGAGTATTTTAACGAATTAGCAAACAGTTTCTTCATTAACTTAGACCCTACATCTCAAATTATGTAATATATATTTCGTACTTGTCTGTCTCCTCAACCGTTATTATCATATATCTATTACCATAATCATTATATATATTCTTTCAACTTTATCTTCCCCCTAGTCTGCCTTCAAAAGACCATTTACACAGCAGACATCAATCATCTTCACGACACACTAATAGTAATATATACTCTCTCCCATTCTCTCCTTTTACCGCACCAATATTTCTGACTAAGCAACCTGGTTTAAACTTAATAATAATCAACAGTGGTACATTCCACAAGTCATAACATCAGTACCGAGACTGACCTGCCAAACAACACCGTACTACTTACACTACCTGTCAGTCAATCTACTCCAACCACCCGAACCCCCTTCACCCAAACCATTCAAAGCACTCCTCCTCACAAAACAGTGTTAAAACGGAATGGACCCAATGCTGCTGTTGTTGCTGCCCGGAACCAACTCTATCGGCACCTGTGTTGACATGTAACACGTGTCAGTCTTTACAGTCTCAAAGGATTCGTCATCGTTGTTGTTGCTGCTGCTGTTGATCAGCCTCTATGCTCTGAATTAGCAAGACGTATGATCAGAGACGTTGCAGTTGTGGCCATACCATTTTACTTTTCTAACAAGCATAGTGTATCTAGGACTACATTATCCAGCGCGTTCTCATTAAGATGGTAGAATCGAATCTTTTAAAATTCTTTCCAACCACCAGAATTCTAATCAGACATTTTGTTCAAATTTTCTGCACTCATCTTTTACTTGTTTCAGTTGTGAAACTGCGGCCATGCTGGGGCAACTTCTGAAGAATTTTTAGTCGAATAAATCGACCCAGTACTTATTTTTTTTAAAGCTTGGTACTTTTTTTATCAGTCTATTTTGCAGAATTGCTAAGTTACGGAGACGACAAGCACAAACACAAATATATATGTATATATATATGACAGGCTTCTTTCAGTTTCCATCTATCAAATCCATTTACAAGGCTTTAGTTGGCCCGAGGTTATAGTAGAAAGCCACTTGCCCAAGGTTCCATGTAGAACCTTTTTTTAATAATAATTTCTATGTAAAAATAAAAATGAATGTGATTTTCGTCATCAACAAGCAAAACTAACATTAGTGTAGAAAATTTGAAAAAATGCATAAGGAGGATTTGAGTGCTATTCCTAACAGATCGAGTGACCATGTAGGGGCCACTCATTGGTTCCACCTCACCCATATTCTCTCTGTAGTAACGATATATACTGAAAACCAATGGTTCACTCCACCCCTGTTGCCCCGCTTGTATAGTTAATCAAGTATCGAACTATTTCTCTTTAACACATCCCAATCTGAAACAGCCTATGACTTCACCTACGACGCCATCACACAGCTGAACTCTGTCTAAACCACATAAACCAGTTTCATATAATCTCTCTATCAAATAACATCTAGACCACGTATGGACAACCTTTTTGAAGTGTGCCGCACTACTAAAAGAATTCAAGGTAATTTTTTGTTAGGCATGTCATTCAGATAGCCCCCACAGGCCGCAATTTGCCCATGACTGATCTAGACGTAGGTAGGCTTTAAACTAACTTGCCTTTCATTCCTCCGAGGTCGATGAATTAAAGTACCATTCAAGTTATGGGGATGTAAATAAACCAACACTAGCTTTTAAGCAGTGGGTGGGGAAATAAACACAAACACATATCTACGACGAGCTTCCTCATAGTTTCTGCCAATCAAATTCACTCACAAGGCATTGGTCGACCCGGAGCTACAGTAGAAGACACTCACCCATGGTATCGCGTAATGGGACTGAACTCGTAATCACATGGTTGCAAAACGAACTTCCTACCCACACAGACATGTCTGCGCCTATAAAGATATCTTATTACAAAATTTATTTTTATCTATTTTCTTGTTATACTTTAGTTTCCAAATAAGTAGTTGCTATATTTTCTCTTGATATTTTGGCTTGCAATTTAAAATGTGCTGTCATTGTTAAACTATGTGTTGTTGAATTAATTAAATTCAATATTTCATTCAGTCCAGCATTTATTGCTATTCATTGTTTCTAAAAAAAAACCCCAAATAATTGTTATATGAATAAATTATCTCTAAAACAATTGTTTCATTTAATGACTAATTAAAATTATGCAATGGAGGGGGAGGGGGTTTGATAATTTATTTTTATAATTAAATACGAATTACAAATGTTTCAGAATGTGGTGTACAATAAAAATGACGGGGAAAAAAATAGTTGCGGTTGCTATTCCAAACTGAAAAGCAGATTCATTTTTATTTTAGAAGGCTTTCAATAGTATATACACTTTAAGTATGTATACACATCGCTATTTAGAGTTGCTTTGTAAATGGAGCGGTGACAAGTATTAGCCTCTAAATTTTACAGACAGGATTTTGGAATAGCCGTCCCACATAAGTTGAAATTTCTGTTTTGGTTAGGGGTTTTCCAACTCTTTTTGTATCTTTTTGTAGAGAAGCCTTTATTTATAAAAAAAAATTTAATCCATGTTTTTTAAATGGCTATAACCTCCCCCACCCCCGAAATATTGGTACGGTAAAAGGAGCGAGTATATATTACTATAAGTGAAGTGGGAAGTATATATATATATATGTGTGTGTGTGTGTGTGTGTCTTTGTCTCCAACCATTACTTCACAACTGGTGTTGGTTTGTTTAACTTAGCGGTTCAGCAAAAGATATCAATAGAATAAGTACCAGGTTATAAAATAACTACTGGGTTCGATTTGTTTGACTAAACCCTTCAAGGTGGTGCCCCAAGCATGGCCACAGTCCAAAGACTGAAACAAGTAAAAAGATAAAATATCATATATGTATATACATTCACATAATATACCTCTGTACATCCATGCATATACATATGTGTGTCATGTGTTTACAAAAATGAGCCAAGGGAAATAATTCAAATGAGCTAATGGCAAGAATTTAATTCAGGTCACCCCAAATGCATGAGAAAAAAAAAAGGGTGTGGGATCTAAATGAACTAAAATATACAACTTAATTTGGGGTGGGGGAACCTAGTGTTATTTGTTAATGATTCCTAATGAAATGGGGAGATAATATCAAGAGATTAAGAATTAATGTCACAGAAATTTTAATTTCTTTTACTGGAATTAGCTAAACTTGATATCATTGATCTACTTCAGTTATTTCCATTAATTCACTTTACTTTGTGTAATTAGGTAAATTATACTGGATAAAATTCTTCACAACTCATGTCCTACTTGGAAAATCTCTGTCCTCTGGTGAAAGCAAATTTGAGACGATTATGATTTACAGACGAGGTCTAATAAATTTGGAACACGTCTATAGTTGTCACCTTGCCTGCTAATAAAGATCAGGTCTCCTTCCACCTTAAATGTGGAAATTCAATTTTCTGTGAAATTTCTTCCTTTATTGGAATTATCTGAGAGAATCAAACTATTGCCATTAAGCTTTGTTTACTTCCTCCAACTAAGAGGTAAATTATGATTCACTGAGAATTGTATTGCATGTCATTTAGTACATCACCGACTGCTTGAATTATATGAGTATGTGGAGGAGGTACAATATTAAATATTTAATATAGTACCTCCTGTGGAGGAGGTACTATATTAAATATTTCTATATTATGAGCACACTTGTTTATTAACCTGTATAAGTGTGAGAGTAAATATTACATAGGTGTGTCTGAATTAACAGAACAAGACATTATATCAAGGGTCAATGAGAAGAGAGATCCTAGAAAGATACATCAAAGTTGACAGTGAAACCATCCTAGCCTTGAGGCAATAGACCAATGAGAATATTTTGGAAGCAAAAAATAATTATAAAACCATTTTTCACACCAGGCAAAATGAAATGCATTAGGTTTACACTTAAGACATACACAACAATTAAGAGGCCTGTGTTTCCTGTTCAGTGTGTGCATAAGCGTGTGTGTGTGTGTGCACAAGTGCATGTGTGTGTGTTCGCCACATGATGCAAACTGCAAAGAATGACAAGACCTAGCCAACCCATGACAGCATCGAAAAACAGACAAAATGATGATGACACAAGGCAGGAGCAAGTATGAAATCTAAAATCAATAATAGTATATTAATTGATGCTTCTACACAATAATCACCATCATCATAATTTAACATTCATGTTCCATCCTAGTATGGGTTGGACAGTATGACTGGAACCAATTGGCTGAAAGACTGCAGAGTGCTTCAATATCTGCTTTGGCATGGTTTCTGCAGCTGGATGCCCTTCCTAATGCCTATCACTTAACAGCATATATTAGGTGCTTCATTAGTGCTCCTAGCATTAATGAGTTCACCATGCAGCTTACAAGAACTACAAACCCCGAGGGGGGACACTTTTATACCAGGAGACAAGGAGTAGAGAGGAGTAAAGTATGAAAGAAAAGAGCCAGAACAGAACAGATTTCTTGCTATAGGGGAGCTACATGACAACATGTAGGAAAATTAAATTGTGTGAAATTAATTCTGAGTTAATTGGAATTATCTTCCTTTTTCGTTGGAACTTATTGAACAATTGCTACAAGGTGAATTTCAATTCACTTAGAATGTTTTTTGCATCCGTCATTTAGTATATCACCTTCTATCTGAATTATATATATATATAGAAGTTCGAAGGCAAGGGCAGGCCGAGACCTGCTGCGTCGGAAAGTTCGAAGGCAAGGGCAGGCCGAGATCTGCTGCGTCGGTGCGTCGGAAAGTTCGAAGGCAAGGGCAGGCCGAGACCTGCTGCGTCGGAAAGTTCGAAGGCAAGGGCAGGCCGAGA
>JAOPUL010002961.1:32479296-32489733 GCA_027564515.1 Octopus rubescens
GAGAGAGAGAGAGAGAAATACATGTGCATATATGTGCAAACATGCATACATACACATGCATACATAATCACACATACATACATGCATGCATACTGATATATATAATCCTAACGTCAAACTGACGACTGGTGAGAATCGCATATCACATCATATATTTTAAATATTTAATTTATCGTATACATGTGCAATAAGCTTAATCGATTTTCTGACCTTTTCCTAATTAGGCAGTGGTATGTACATCTGAGAGTAATTAGTCCTATTGGCTTCATCATGGCCGGGTAGGAAGTGTCTGTCGTTTAGAAAAGCTACACTGGAGTGAACTTCTGTTAAGCCCGTTTCCGGCCCACGGGCGGGGAGGGGGGGGGGCATGCAAATGATTGTGGTCATCGCTGTGTGAATATTGAAGGAAAGCTATTTCGTTGATTCAAGAAAGGATTCATCAAATCTAATGTTTGATAGATAAATCCCTATCACATGAAGCCAAGGCAAAGAGACAGTAACACACACACACACACACACACACACACACACATATATCAGTCCCTGGTCTTTATGTCCATCTGTACCCAGTCTTTATGTGTTCGGGCCCCAGTCCCGAGTCTGTCTGTTTTCGGTCTATATGTCCAATTGCCCTCAGTCTATAATTCTTGTCCATCCCTGCTTTATATATAGGTCCGCTTATCTCCGGTCTACATGTATCATCCGTCGGACTGGGAGTTTCTGGTCCTTACGTCTGTCTCCTCCTACCCCTGGTCTATAGGTACCTCGGTCCTTATGTTTCTCTGCCTCCGATCTATAGGTCTCATCTGTCCCCAGTCTATATGTCTCGTCCTTACCTCGTCTATGCGTTCGTCTGACTACCAATCTTCTTTGTGGTGCCATGTAAAAAGCACTAGCGTCAAGAGTCCAGTGCCAGTGGCATGTTAAAAGCACCCAGCACACACTGTAATGCAGTTGGCTTTAGGAAGAGCATCCAGCTGTAGAAACCAAGCCAAATCAGACTGGAACATGGTGTAGCCCTCCGGTTCACCGGCTCCAGTCAAACCGTCCAACCCATGCCAGCATGGAAAATGGACATTAAAGGAAGATGATGATGATGATGATGATGATATCTCCATGTTTTAGTAGCAAAACTGTAAATTGATATCACTTCAGAATTGCTTTGACTGGAGTATTGTTTTTATTTGTTTTATTCCCCCTTGCTTTCCTTGATTGTTTAGCACATAAACTTTATAACGGGTGGCCTTCATGAAAACAGCTAATGCATTTATAAATCATGTGTTTTGTCTGCATGTAAATGCATGTTTGGTTTGTTGAAAATTCCATAGAGCAGAAGGTCAACAGCAAGAACAGAAAGAATGTAAGCGTAAGTAAGGAAATGCATGAAAATGTAGGGTAGGGCTTGGTGTCACATAGAAATACATTATGATAAACACTACAAAAACCGTCTGAGATTTTTCAACCTTCTGACATTTTCAATGAGTGCTGGGATATGTTTTGTTTATATAGTTTCTTTTAAAAAAGATATTTGATATTGTTGTCTGGTTAAGAAGTTTGCTTCCCAACCACATGGCTTTGGGTTTAGTCCCATTGTATAGCACTTTGGATAGTTGTCTTCTACTGTAAGTTCGGGTGAATGGATTTTGTCAATGGAAACTAAAAGAAGCTTGTTCTGTGTGTGTGTGTGTGTGTGTGTGTGTGTGTGTGTGTGTGTGTGTGTGTGTAGATGTATGTCATCATCGTCAGTATTTAGCATCCGTTTTCCATGCTGGCATTGGTTAGACGGTTTGACTGGAGACTGGCAAGCCGGAGAGCTGCACCAGACTCCAGTCCGTTTTGGCTTGGTTTCTACGAATGGATGCCCTTCCTAAAACCAACCATTTCAGAGAGTGTACCGGGTGCGTTTAATGTGTCACTAGCACGAAGATATATATATATATACAGTGGGCTTCTTTCAGTTTCTGTCTACCAAATCCACTCACAAGGCTTAGGTCTGCCCGAGGTTATAGTAGAAGACACTTGCCTAAGGTTCCACGCAGTGGGATTGAACTCAGAACCATGTGGTTGAGAAGCAAGCTTCTTACCACACAGCCATGCCTGTGTGTGATATGAGTATGTTTGAGTGCCATTGCCATACGAGCATACACTGTCATTCATTTCCCTTATTCTGGGAAAATATTATCTTGCTTGGAAACAGGAGAAGGTTGGCAACATGAAGGGCATACTGCCATAGAAAATCTACCTCAATAAACTCTGTTCAACCCATGCAAGCATGGAAAAGTAGACATTAAAGTGATCATGAAGATGATATTGTTGTTGTCATCATCGTCAAGAAGCTCCAGTCAGTTCTACAGAAGCAGACCTATGTAGTTGAGTAGGTACTGGACTACTTGCTTCTAGATTGTGAGTTCAACTCTGCTGCAGGGCATTTCATTGTGTTACTGGTTGGAAGATGGTATTAAGAATAGGTACTAGATGATCTTCAAATGTTACCTGCAATAGACCAGGATTCTTTCCAAGGGAAATTTCCCACCTGTTTCAATCTGGCTTTGAAGGTGCTTGGGGTTTATGTATGTAAGTAAGGACTGTCTCATGGGATGGGTTATCTGATTCTCATGGCATATAAGTGACCGACATCACAACATTACCTGTGAACAGAATGCCAGCACATCACAGTGTTACTCATTTACAGCTAGGTTGACTGGACTGGAGCAACATGAAATGAAGTGTTTTGCTCAAGAACACAACACATCGCCCAGTCCAGGAATCGAAACCATGATCTTGCTATTGTGAGTGCAACACCCTAACCACTGGCTCACATGCCTTCTCAGGGTTTAGGAAACATTCACATTTATTTTCACAAGCAGGCCCATGGTATGTATTGCCATTCAAACATTTTTCTTTTTATAGTTTGTTTAATAAGGAGGAAGAGGAAGTATCCATAGTCATTACAAACCCTCCCAGACTGGTGTGTGTTGTTTGGTTGAGATTTCAATTGAACATCTGTAAGTCAGTGTCTACAGGAAACAAATCAAAAATGGGTATAAATTCCAATAATGTGGCAGAGGGTAATGACAATCAAACATATGGAAAAACAGCAAAAAAAAAAGCACACACAGTGGATGCAGACATGCTTAACACCTCATCAGTTATTGACCAGATAGGCGTGGCGTGGCTGTGTGGTAAGAAGCTTGCTTCCCAACCACATGGTTCTGGGTTCAGTCCCACTGCGTGGCATCTTGGGCAAGTGTCTTCTACTATAGCCTCAGGCCAACCAAAGCCTTGTGGGTGGATTTGGTAGATGGAAACTGAAAGAAGCCCATCATATATATACACACACACATGCATCAATATATATATATGTGTGTGTGCGTGCATGTGTGTCTGTGTGTGTGTGTGTGTGTATGTGTGTTTCTGTGTTTGTCCTCCACCACCGATTGACAACCGGTAATGGCTTGTTATGTCCCTGTAAATTAGCGGTTCAGCAATAGGGACCGATAGAATAAATACCAGGCTTTAAAAAAAAATAAGTACAGGTGTCAATTTGTTCAACTAACATGGCGATGCCCCAGTATGGCCACAGTCTGACTGAAACAAGTAAAAGAATAGTAAAAGAATAGTACTAGCTTTTCAATCGTAAGTTTATTTGTGCAGCAACTTGGTTTTATTAATGCTTTTTGATGTTCGGTATTGATTGATCGATCAATTGATTGATTGATTGATTGATTGATTTTGTTAATATTTGCACCAAAAGAAGGCGGTGAGCTGGCAGAACTGTTAACACGCCGGGCAAAATGCTTAGTGGCAGTTCATCCGTCTTTACATTCTGAGTTCAAATTCTGCCGGGGTTGATAAAATAAGTACCAGTTGAACACTGGGAGCGATATAATCGACTTACCTCCTCCTCCTAAATCGCTGGCCTTGTGCCAAAAATTGAAATCAATATTTACACCAAAAATAGCTGAAATATTTTCAGAGCTCTGCCGAACTATCCATCAATTTTTGACAAAGTATGACCCTAGATTGATGGTCTGTCTAATACTCACTCCACAGCTTCACTATAACCACCTTGCTCTTAACACTAAGTTTCTAATTTAGTAAATTGGAAAAATTAGTTAAGTGCTTTTTTAAAAAATTTTACTAGAGTATAATATAATGTTATTTAACACTAAAATAATACAAAAAACAAAAAAGAAAAAAGAACAAAAAAAAACTCTTAACAGTGAATGATACTTTGTTCACACATTATCAGTGTTGATAAAAACCACATTCTTTAATCTTGAGAAGCATTTCGGTCTTGAGCAGCTAATTGTTGATTCAACATAAAGCTCAATGCTATCTTGATAAGGAAAGTGCCTCACATATCTGAGATCCTCCCTTTAATCACAATTTTGGCTTCACCAAGAAGAAAGTAATTTTCCTGATTGATAAAAGTGTTTTTTTTTTTCTCTCAATTTTTGACCATCAAATTCATGCTTTCTCCATCTCGTCAGCTATTTCTATTCAGCAATTCAGAACATATCTGCACATCAGGGCTATTTGAATCCATTTCCTACTCACCCACGCATGTGCACGTGCACGCACACACACACACACACACATACACATGCATCAATATATTAAATGCAGCTCTTTGTTTTCTCGGTTGCCTGCTTTACTGTGAAACTCCTCTCATATGTTTACAACAACTGTAAACTCCATATTAACTACTCACTATATTCTTTTACACTTGCATCTGTCTTCTGTTCTGAGAGAAATGCCATTAGCAAAATTATCGTCCATTTTCCTTTCGTCACATTAAAAGTTCACCCCAGGCCCTGCACTGACCAATTCTCCTACTCCTTTCTTTTAAGAGCATCAATAAACAGAAATTCCTTCCAGAACATTTGTATCAATCTTACCAATTTCAAAGGAATTGTGAATGCTATGGCTACTGTCTTTTCCTTCTAACTAAGATATTAAGAAAAAACGGTGTTTAAAGATCATCAATATAGAGAAAGAGGAAGAGGAAGTCAGATGATTTTATTGGGTCTCTCTCTCTCCTCTCTCTCTCTCTCTCTCTCTCTCTCTACATATGTTATATTTGTACACCTAAATATAATTTGTATTTGTAGTTAATTGATCAGTAAATCAGTTGATTAGTAACAAAGACGCAAATTTAACCCTTTAGCATTTAAACTGGCCATATCCGGCCCAAATACTCTACCTATTTTATGTCCAAACTGGCCAGATCTGGCATGCAATCCTACCCTACAATGTCTTTCTAAGAATAAACAACCACATCATCGAAATCTCAAAGCTACAAGATAATGCTCATATTAGTTCAAAATAATGTGGATAAATAAGCATTACATTTGACTGAATACTAAAGGGTTAAAGTAACATAATGCAGAAACAGTTATGGCTTTACCATCATCTTATGCACATGCATGCACACATGCTCACACACATTCATTCATTCATTCATTCATTCATTCATTCATTACCAGACCAAATATCCAGCAAGCTTAGAACCAGAAGTGCCTTGAATTTTCTGGTTTTCTGGAAACAGCCTAAATATATACTTAAAATATAAAATAAACTATGAAAAGTAAAGAATTAAATTGCATTTAACAGACACAAATTTAAACACCTATAAAGCAAGGTCTGTTTAATATTTATTAATCCACTTAAAATTCTTAAAATGTATCATATTGTACTGTAACCATGTATACAATATAATGCTTTTCAACTTGCAAGATGCATTTCTACTAGCCTTTTAGACTTGGTTATAAATAAAAATTATGATAAATTCACACAAATAAGCAGGTAACTGTGAGAGGATCACCTATACACAGCTGCAGTCACATTGAAACTGGTGCCGTGTGACAAAAACCAAAAGGAAGCAGCTGCATATCGAACTACAGTTAGCTCGTAAAATTCAAAAGTTGCCAATTTCAGAAATAGCAGTTTTTTTTAGGTAATTCTGTAAGCTGGATGAGAGGTCCACTACTGTGTGTGTGTGTGTGTGTGATCACCTCTAATTTATTTAACACTATTTTACGATATTTTTTCATTTAATTATCATCAATGAATCAAATCAGATCAGTCCTTACTAGCTCTCCCAACTCTTGAGTAAAGGTGTTTTCCTTATCTCTCCATAACTTTTAACTTTATGTCCCTGTCAATCTCCCCCAATTTGTATCATCTATCCATTTCATCCCTCTGTCTTGTTTGTTGTTGTCATGGTAATTGGTTTCAAATATTGGCATGAGGCTAGCAATTTCGGCGGATGGGGTAAGTCAATTACACCGACCCCAGTGTTCAACTGGTACTCATTAAAATAGGATGAAAGGCAAAGTCAACCTTAGTGACATTTGAACTCAGAACGTAAAGACAGACGACATGCCGCTAAGCAATTTGCCCAGCATGCTAACGATTCAGCCAGCTCACCACTTGGTTGTCATGGTAATTAAAACTAAGTTGCTGTAACCATTACAAACTAACATTAACACCAGCAACGAAAATGCAATGATATTGACCTTAATTAAAATTTAATAAGGTATGAACATAAGTATGTAGACAGGAATTTTGTAGAATTCCCACAATACACTCAACATTTCAAATGATTCAAATGCTGCCCTATCACTGAATATAACCCTGCCCCAAGCACAAAAAAACCCTAAAAATTTAAAATTAAACCCTACATTTGTTTTTGTGTTGTGTTCATACCCCAAGCACTGCCCACCACCACCACTTGACAATGGGTATTGGTTAGTTTATGTTATTGTATCTTAGCAGTTCGAGGGGAAAAGAGACCGAATGAATAAGTACCAGACTTCCAAATAAGAACTGGAGTTGATTTGTTTGACTAAACTCTTCAAGGTAGTGCCCCAGCATGGTCGCAGTCCAATAACTGAAACAAGTAAAAAATTAGTTTTGATATTACCCATTGTTTTAAATAACAGTGCATTAAAGTACATATTCTATCATGTAGTTTTTGATGTATTGTACTCTACAGACACAGATAAACACACATATGTATACATGGCATACAATGTGCTTCTTTTGGTTGAGTCTCCATCTACTAAATCCACTCGCAAGGCTTTCGTTATCCCTAGGCTATAGTAGAAGACACTTTGCCCAAGGTTCCATGCAGCAAAACTGAACCCGGAACCATGTGATTGGGAAGCAAACGTTTTACCACACAGCCATGCATGCACCTTTACCTCATTTCTTATTTGCTTATTATTTTTGATTTGATTTGAATTGTTGTATGACTGTGTGATTAGGTCTTTGCGTAAATGTAGCTAGCTATGTATGTGTGTGCGTGAGTGGTTCTTTGTGTTTGTATGATTCATTTAGTTGCATTCTTTTAAATACTTAATGACTTTCCATTATTGTAAGAGCGTGTAGATAACTTGTTTGTTGACTGTAGACAGTAGTCAGGATATATTGATTTATAACTTCCATTAATGAATCTTGTTTATCCTCTCTATAATATAATTTTACTGTATTTCTTTTTTACATTGAAGACATCCATCTACTATTAAGAGAATAACAGGAAAACTCTTGACAAATTAAGGCCAAACCTGTGGAAGCAAAAGACTTTATACAGGCACAGGTGTGACTGTGTGGTAAGAAGTTTGCTTCCCAACGACATGGTTCTAGGTTCCGTCCCACTACTTGGCATCTTGGGCAAGTGTCTTCTGCTTATAGCCTTGTGTTGGCCAAAGGCTTGTGAGTAAATTTAGTAGATGGAAACTGAAAGAAACCTGTCATATGAATGACACATTAAAAATACCTGTGCAGGTGACACGTTAAAAACACCCATGTTGGTGACGCGTTAAAAGCACCCAGGTCAGAAACACATTAACAGCACTTGTGTGGTGACATGTTAAAAGCACTCGTGCCGGTGACATGTTGAAGACACCCGTGCCCATGACATGTTAAGGCACCCGGTACACTCTCTGGATTGGTTGGTGTCAGGAAGGGCATCCAGCCGTAGAAACCAAACCAAAATGGACTGGAGTTTGATGCAGCTCTCCAGCTTGCCAGTCTCCAGTCAAACCGTCTAACCCATGCCAGCATGGAAAATGGACACTAAATGATGATGATGAAGTATGTGTGCTTGTCCTCCACCACTACTTGACAACTGGTGTTGGTTTGTTTACCTTCCCCATAACTTAGCAGTTTGGCAATAAGTACCAGGCTTAAAAAAAAAAAGTTAAGTACTGAGGTTGATTTAACTAAACCCGTCAAGGTGGTGCTCCAGCATGGCCGCAGTCCAATGATTGAAACGAGTAAAAGATAAAAAATACAGCAATATCTCAATGTGATCCTTTTTCCATGAGGGAGACAGGAAATTATAGGAGTTAACTGAAAATGAATAACTGATGATGTTTTTCCTAATTCTGTTTTTTTTTTATTTGTAAAAAAATTAAAAAAACATTTAAAAAATAAAAACAAAAACGCTTCTGTGTTTATTATAATAATAAAAAAAAGAAATCAGTTGGAAAAAAACATGTCATTCTTCCATCATCAAAAAGAAGTCATGAAATATAAAAATACTTTAGTTTTTTTTGTTTTTTTTGGGGGGGGGAGGGGGAGTTGAGGTTTTGTCTGTTGCCATTGTGGTTCTCTGTTTTTTTGTTTGTTTTGGATAGGTTGGTAAAAAGCTGTTTACATATTAGACTTCATTATTTTTAAATAGAAGTTACGTTAAAAGAAAATGTTCCATTTCACCATATATAGAAGTGCCAAGTCTCATATTATTTGATTTGAAACTATTTTCAGTTATATATGAAAAGTATTCGTCCATCCATCTACACCGCCCACTATTCTGAGAGGGTTGTGGAGGTAGTCCTGAGACACCTCAACCACCATAACACTTTGTCTGGATTCCCAAGTGTGACCAACTGAGACTATGGATATTATCCAACCATCTCGTTCATAGTCTACTCTTAGGTCTCCTGTCAATTAATTGGCTTAGCTTGAAGAATTTGTAATTCTTTCCTGTGGCATTCTAGTCACATGTCCACAGTACTGGGAAAGTGTTTAGATTTATATAAATAAAATGTATTATAGCATTTACCTAAGATGGTTTGGTAGCTGGAAACTTAAAGAAGCCCATTGTGTGTGTGTGTGTGTCTTTGTGTTTGTTCCTCACCACCACTTGACAACTGGTGTTGGTGTGTTTACGCCCCCACCCCACACTGTAACATAGCATTTCGGCAAAAAGTGACTGATAGAATAAGTACCAGGCTTTAAAATAAAATTTAAAAAATAAGTACTGGGGTCAAGTTATTCAACTAAAACCCTTCATGATGGTGCTCCAGTATGGCCACCATCTAATGACTGAAACAAGCAAAAGATAACAAATAATAAGAGCTTACCAAGACCTTCTGCCTCCTAAAAAAAGAAATTCTTTAACTTAATGCTATATCTCTTTATCTGTAATTATGTAAGAGCTGTTCAAATTTGTGTGTTATGTAGTTTAGGATTAGGTAGGATCAAGACTATGATTTATCCTTGATAATCTTAATATAGAATCGAAGTTTACTTACATTATTAGTTATTTGCTGAAAACATTAAACTGTTTTATCATAGCACTTCAAACATAATAATTACAAATTAGATCATCTTAATCACAAACAGCTCTAAATACTTCATTGAATCAATAATCATTCTTACCAACTAAAGCCGAAAATCATTTCTATCAATATTCTACAAATACTGTACCTAAATGACACACTTAGTGGTTTTAAAATTTTACATAAATTTTTTTTTTTAATTATATGAATTGTAAGTTGTAGATTATAACAAGAAATGTATTTAGATTGATTTATAAATATCACTATAACAGTTTACTATCCATTTTAGCTACTGTCTAGAGTGTTGCAGAACATTAGACATGTATATTGCCTTCAGTTTTTTTTGTTTTGTTTTGTTTCTGCATTATCCAGATCTTGATAGATAACTCTAAGAGTGTAAACTCAGATGCTGGATATATTTATATATAATGTAGGACACAGCCATGGCTGAATGGTTAAGAAGTTTGCTTCACAACCACAAGGTCCTGGATTCGATCCCACTGGATGGCATCTAGGGCAAGTACCTTTTACGATAGCCTTGGGTCAGCACAAGCTTTGTGAGTGTAATCAGGTTGACGGAAACTGTTTGGAAGCCCAATAAATGGATTGTACTTGCAATTCAAAGGTCCAGTCCTGTCACACTCAGTATCATTCTGATTTTACTGAGAATTACATTGAGTCTAAATGTGTACATGTATGTGGAATACTCAGCTCATTTATATGTTAATTCACAGAGTGTTATTCAGTTGATCATAAAACTGAATATTCATTATCAAAATCAACAGAGGATATATATATATAAGGCGCGGCGTGGCTGTGTGGTAAGAAGCTTGCTTCCCAACCACATGGTTCTGGGTTCAATCCC
>JAOPUL010002961.1:32505211-32516450 GCA_027564515.1 Octopus rubescens
GCCAGTTTCCAGTCAAAACCGTCTAACCCATGCCTGCATGGAAAAACAGACGTTAAAGGATGATGATGATATATATATAATCGCCACTTGAAAGTGGATGTTGTGTTAGAACCTCTCATATGGACTTTTGGTGCATATAAGCACTCTTCTTTATACCACTAGCGGGAGATAATCAACTGCCATTGCCACAGCTAGGACTTATAATATATCACTTATGTGTAGTTAATTGAGGTAGACTTGACTGTTGACAATTAAATGTGTTGTTAGTGATAGAATATGAATACAAAGCAGTGACCTCTCAGATGAATATCCATTACCTTCCCAACTGGGCCAGTCTATTCACTACCTTCCAACTTGATCTGTCTTTGGCCAGTCCATAACCAACTTAGTCATCTGTGATGCTAACCAGCTAAATAAATGACACAAACTCTTAATGATCACTTTTTGTAGGTAAATACTGACACAAAATTAACAGGGGGGGGGGGTGCTAGAATTAATTTCATTATTATTTAGCAGAAGGAAGAAAAAAAGGGTTCAGGTCTCTTTTCAGTCTGCAAAAAGAGCCATGCAGTGGTAGGTGAAAGGAAGGCAAGTACCATCAAAACCAAAGATCTTACAACAGTGGGCTTTGTTAAAGGCACCCCTTGACCGACCAGGTGGCAGTGTTAAACAGGGCGATGGAGTAAGTCTACTGCCCAAATAGGCCACAGCAGGGTTTGAACTCAGTTTTTTAAAAAAATGGGAACAAAAACCACAAGGCATCCTGTCTTGACAACCTAAACTGATATTTATCCCCCCACCCATCCCCCTGGTTGAATGGCAAAGTTAACCTTCATAGGATTTGAACCGAAAACACACTCAGCTGGAATAGATACCACAATGCATTTTGCCTAACATTTTAACAACCCTGCTGATTCCACCTACAGAAGACAGGATGGTATTGGTTAGAATGCCTTTGATCGTAATAAGCCTGCTCATTCAGGGCCAACCTGGAGCTAAATAAGTCTGACAATAACAACAACAACAACAAACACTTAAATAATACTGAACTGAGATTTTATGTTGTTGTTTTTGTTATTTTGCTTTTTTCTTAATTAAATTATCCATGTATAAAAAGATTAGTGTTTCTCGAAACCAAACTCTAAAATCAAAGAAAATTATAAATAATTAAATTTAATAGAAGCAAAAAAAAATCGAAATGATTAAGTCAACAGAACCTCTTCACAGAAATTAACTTTTAAAATATAAGAATTTAGTCAGAATTTTTTTCTTAAACAAAATTGCAGAAGAAATAATTCCATACAGCTGTTTTGATAATATCAAATACAAGTCAGTAGTATCAAAGGAAATTAGAATGGTTGTATGTAGTTGTTTTGTTGTTGTTGTTTTAATACAAATGTTGGTTTCTTTAATATTGTGATGTGGAAAGGTGGAGGTATTTCAAGTAAGAACAACAGAGAATTTCACTGCTCTATAATACAAGTAAATGGTCCTTTGTCAGCTTCAACGATGGGTTTTCAGCTGCTCATTGAGTTAGCATGCAAGTGGCTAAGTATTCCAAAATCACATATAGCTTAACCTTTTAGCATTTAAACTGGCCAGATCCAGCCTCTCATACTTGCCTTATAATATTATCCTAAAAATAAACAATCACATCATTGAAATCTCAAAGCTACAAGGTAATGCATGACTACTTCTTATCAATGTGAATAAATAAGAATTATATTTAACAGTGAAATCTGAATGCTGAAGGGTTAATGTGAATCAGAATGACAGTGGGTGGACAAGGTCGAACTTTTGAATTACCTTGACAGGGTGCATAGCTCGATCAGGGAGTCTCTCCAGGTCTAGCTGCTATTTCTCTGCATTGAGAGGCCACTGCGCCATGACTACGGACATGCCATTAAAATGTCGCTGGGAAGAATTGCAAGATAGATTCTTCAAGCTGAGCCAACTGGTAGGAAGACTTAGGAGTAGACTAAGAATAAGATCCATATTCTCTGTTGGTCACAATTGGTAATCCAGATGAAACGTGTAATGATAATTGCTTCTGATAGGACCCTATGGAGGTGGTACCTGAGGACTCTGCCCACTATTCATGGGAGGGTTGTTGGCGTAGAGAAAATGAATGGAGGTACAGTTCATCCAACGGGCTTCCAAATAGTTTTCATCTACCCAATTTCATGCACAAGACTTAGGCTACATTTACATAAATAATTTTTCTTTTTGTCAGCTTTTGATTTAAAAAAAAATTATTATTTACAGGCATCGAAATAACACATTACCATTTTTTCCTTCATGTTTTACTTACACATAGTAAAATAATCATGTTATTATTGTACCTAGATATGAAAACTAAGGTAATGTAATATAAATGCTTTGTAAACCTCTGGGGGCCTTTAATAGATGATGCATAGAAACAGCTTCTTAGCATTAATCAGATGATATATACCTCCTGAAATGGATGGCAGTCTACCATAAGTAAGATTGCCAGAATCAGAATATCTGGGACCAGATCTTTTCTGTTGCCATTACAGATTTTGACATTTTAAAATTAAGTGAAAATTTTCAAATTTGATGTATTGATGTAATTTTTCATGCTGAATCCGATTTTGTGATTCATTTATTCTAGAAAAATTTTAGAAAGATGTTACAGAGGTTTAAAGTTTGATAATTTTTACCCAATCAGAAAAAAAGATTTGGAAGCTGGCATTTTCTATGTGATAGCAGTCTATCACAAAATGAAAGCAAAAACATTACAATGATGAAGTTTTAATAAACAAAATGAAAGCAAAATGAAAGTGGTAAGAGATTTTAATAAGTTTTAATGAATAAAGTTATGTGAAATGGTTGAACAAGCATGTAAATCATAAATAAAAAAGGAAAAAAATCCTCAATGAAAATATTTTTTTTTGGCAAAAAACTGAAAGAAAAAAAACTGTTAGGGTTCGACGCATCATGAAAGAAAATACATAGACTAAAAGAAAATACACATGGTGGTGATGGTGGTTCAGACAGCAGACTATAGCTTCACTTATTACTATGGAAACCAGCACCAATGTGTCTGTGGTTTTCGATTGGCTAAAATTACCCCAAATTTGCAAACTTTAAAAGCCATTAACTTTTTATTTATTAATTTATGGCAAAAATTAATTTCATTTTCATAATTAGCATACAAAACTAAATCAATACATCAAATTTGAAAACAATTGAAACACAACTTTTTTTTAAAAAAGAAAGAAAATTGTGACAGCAATAGAAAATATTCCTGGGACCTATTCTCATCTACAAGGAGTATACTGCCCAAATACAATGAAACAACTGTATCAGCATTAATCTCAAAGCATGTGAACCATATCCACACTCTTGGTTATATTCATGTCTTTGAGTTTAAATGTTTTCTACTAAATCCCTTTTATTGTGCTTCTCTGTGCAAAGTAGATTACTCTGTTTGCCTCAGCTGGCAAAATAATTTTCTCTCTTACTTTGCATCTCACCCATGTGGCAGTAAAGTTAGTTTGAAAAAGATATCACATAGACAAAAGATACTATTTCCCTTGCCGCATCAACATATCATATGAATTAGTAAATTGATAGTGAGCACGGTTATTAAAGAGTTATTACAGACAAAATGTGCTATGTTTGCTTGGGATGCTGTTTTGAGATACTGAGTACATCATATTGGGGATAGACATTATTACTGTTTTAATTAATTGGATCATAGACGTTATCCATTAATAATTAATTGTCAGTGCCATTAGTAACTATTTCAGATCAATGTGGGAGCCTCAACATACTCTTGATCATCTAGAAAAAGCAGCCAAATATCCCCCAAATCACACCATCCATCTTACAAAAAGAAAGAACTCATTGGACAGTTTAGTCCTAAATACACAAAAAGACAGGATGGCCGTGTCTGGAACACCTTGATCCAGGTCTGCTTGATCAAAGCTGTCTTGGAATTAAACAACAATTTCAAATACAAAGCATGATATGTTGGTGTATAGAAATTAGAAAAGACAAAAATAACAGACTTGGTTTAATGAAAGTGGTAGAATTTCATTGCAAAGCTTGTAAAGAATTATTAAAATAGAATATAGTTTAGTCATATAGTCATATAGTTCATTATAGTTGCAGGCATGGCTGTCTGGTTAAGGAGCTCACTTTGTAATCACATGGTTCAGTTTCACTGTGCAGCACCTTGAGGAAGTGTCTTCTACTATAGCCCCAGGCTGACCAATGTTTTGTGAGTGAATTTGGTAGACAGAAATTGTGTGGAAGATCATCATGTATACATGTGTGTGTGTGTCTTTGTATTTATGTTTATCCCTCTACCATAGCTTGATAACAGTGTTGTTTACTCCACCATAACTTAGCAGTTTGGCAAAAGAGATTGTTAGAAAAAGTACCAGATTTAAAAAACAAGTACTGGGGTCGATTTGTTCAACTAAACCTTTCAAGGCAGTGCCCCAGCATGGCTACAGTCCATTGCCTGAAACAAGTAAAAGGTAAATTGTTATTGTTGTTGATTGAGTGCAATTTCAGGTGAGCATTTTTACCTCTGGAAATAAATGAGGTGACTTCTCGTTTGTAATAAAAACATCTTTCATGGACTACTACTCATATCTGCTGTCTATATCTTCCAAAGCGTTCAGACGTTTCAATCAGTTTTAGCTTAAGTTACTTAGTTAACTTATTCTAAAGAAAAGTTTATGGAATTTCATACAAATCTAGTTTACTGGAGTATTTTGCTCATGTAAAAATTACATTTTCTTTCTGTTACATTTATCTGAAATTTTCTAGCATATGACACTGAAGTTTTGTAACATCTGGAAAGAAATGAAATGAGTGAAATCTAATGGATTTTCAATTTGAGCTGAAATGCTTTAAGTGCAGAAGAATTAAGATAAGACATTCATTTGGAGTTAGCTCTTGTTGATACTTAGATTTGTTTACTGAATAAGATATGAAACTGTTGGAAACAGTCTATTTTTGATCCACTTACATCTTACTCTATAAATAAAACCCAAAATTGTACTATCAGATAGTGTGTAGTTTCTTCCTACTCTCTAAACATTAACTACAGACAGTATAGTTCTTGCACTGTTTTCTTTCTTTTTCTTTTTTAAGTATATTTAAATAATGATCTTATTATGATGTACTCTACTGCTTGGTTATATTTTCTCAAGAGTTTTCTTCTAAAATACAGAATTGAAATGAAAATAAAATGTAATTCAATTTAAGAATAATCAATGTTTCTGTTCTTTAAGCAAACGGAAGCTTAAATGAACTAGATATTTCAACAAAGTTATGCATTGATTCAAAATAGTAAAAAAAAACAAATGCATCAGTTGACATTTGGTCAGTATATAGAATAAGATGTAAGTTTAGCCAATTTCTGTCAGTGTCATTTACAAATATCCATTAATAGCATTTTATATTTTTTTCATCCTCCTGACATCACCTTTAGTCGAAATGTTTTACACTTGTCAATCACCTATTTTTTTTCATCATGCTGTTACAAAACATCTGATTTTGATGTCAACTGTTACCTGAAGCTATTGATATCAAATGGGTTTCAGATTGCAATTTAAAAAAAAAATTTTTTTTATTTTGGACTATTTTTTTACCCCTAAAAATGGTTTGTGACAACTTAGACACGTTTTCTTCTGCAAGACAGCATTTCTTTTCAGTATATTTGGTTGTTGAGATTTTACTGAAGGTTTTGTAGTCTGTATATTGATATAACAAATGATGCTCACTCCTTTTTACAATTCAATGTAGGATTTGAGTTTATTATGGCACCAGCAAATGAAACT
This sequence comes from Octopus rubescens, assembly GCA_027564515.1. Classification (NCBI taxonomy): domain Eukaryota; kingdom Metazoa; phylum Mollusca; class Cephalopoda; order Octopoda; family Octopodidae; genus Octopus; species Octopus rubescens. Next base: position 32,511,031 of record JAOPUL010002961.1, read on the forward strand.
CATCAATTTATATAGTATCTCAGCCAGTTACGATGATGAAGTGTATTCCCTGATTCTATCTATCTATAAATAGGCACAGGCGTGGCTATGTGGTAAGAAGCTTGCTTCCCAACCACATGGTTCTGGGTTCAGTCCCACTGTGCGGTACTTTGGAAATAGCCTCTACTATAGCCTCAGGCCAACCAAAGCCTTGTGAGTGGATTTGGTAGATGGAAACTGAAAGAAAACTGTCGTGTGTGTGTGTGTGTCTATGTGCCTGTGTTTGTCCCCCACCACCACTTGACAACCAGTGTTGGTGTGTTTACATCCCTGTAACTTAGCAGTTCAGCAAAAGAGACTGATAGAATAAGAACCAGGCCTTTTAAAAAGAAAATAAGTACTGGGGTCGATTCATTCCTCAAGGCGGTGCCCCAGCATGGCCGCAATCTAATGACTGATACATAAGATAACACATAAATGGATTGAAGTATTGAATTAATTATCTTCGCCAAAGATAACATACAGTTGCAAAGACAGGGTATGAATTGTGTTCTCTTCATGATATAAGCCAGTATCTTATCAACTCGATTAGCTGCTAATCCAACAGACCTTTAAATTTAAGTCATTAGACTGCCGCCATGCTGGGGCACCGCCTTGAGGAATATTTAGTTGAATGAATCGACCCCAGTACTTATTTTCTTTTTAAAAGGCCTGGTCCTTATTCTATCAGTCTCTTTTGCTGAACTGCTTTATCAATAGAGTTGTGTAATGTTGTTTTGTTATGAAGTCATTAATATTAAGTTCACATTATATTAAATTTCTTATATGAAAAAAAAAAAAAAAGTATTTGCACATATTTGTTTTAACATTGCATAACTAAAAACCGTGTTTGTTACATTTAAATTCAACACTTAGAAGTTTATTTAAATTTCTTTTCATGTTTGTTATATTTACTTTTATATAATTAGTCAAGAACTGTTCTAATAATTTGTCGTATTATTTTCTATAAATACTCATGATTAACCTAGTAACATTAAATACAATTTTCTTCCCATTGCCAAATATATTTCAGAAAACATTTATATGGTACTTTGGCATTAGTCAGAATTGATTTGTTAATGAGTATAACATGCAGACTATCTTCATTATTTATTTTTTGTTTGGTTGGTTGTTTTGAATTTTGTTGCTGTATTTTAAATCCGATTCCTTACATTAACATCGTCAAACAACTTTAGAAAATACATGTTGTTTCTATTTTTGAAATTGTGTGGTTTCTCAATGTTTTATATTGCTTCTCAATGTTTCTCAATGTTTTATATTGCTTAGTGATGAAATATGGTTACATAATAGTATAATCAGTTCTATTACCCAACAGATGTTGGTTTCAAGATCTATACATTGAAATAAATAAACACACACATCGGGTTGAATGAAGTTCCCTGGTGAAAAATTTCACCAGGAGCTATATACATCTAGCTTGCTTGGTGAATGAAGATATATATCTCTATGATTGCATCTCTAATTCATCTCAGTTTACTTATACAGCTATGTTTATTCATAACTTAAAAAAGAAAAAATCAAACCAACTTTAACTTAAATTCAGTAATTGTCTATGAGCTGTATGGATCAAATATGTAGATATTGAAATTTGTATCTACACACACATTGGGAAGATAGAACATGATATTCAGGGTGATTCAAATGTCCTTTTAGTGTTAATATAAATTGAGGTCAAATTCTTAATGTATGCTTTCTGTTTCCTCTCTCTTTATCCTTCCCTCTCACCACCTCCTTTCTCCACTCATCTCTTTGTTGCATTTATTAACCACTTTGACCCCCAATGCCCTATTGACTGCCATAACTCAGGGATACCAGGATAATCTGTCTACTGCCTTGCTATTCACACTACTAGTTGCTCAGATCACTCCAGGCAGTTCTACTAAATATGCCCTGGCAATTAATTCAACAGGATTATTTGTAGATTGTGACATTTTTAGGATAATGAATATTCTCTCATCTTTTGATAACATTTTCCTAAAATATAAAAAAAAAACAAAAAACAAAAAAAATTAATCTTTTATCTTGTTTGTCATTGGATTATGGCCATACTGGAGCACCACCTTGAATAAGGTTTTTAATGCAATAGATCTTTTTATTCCATCAGTCATTTTTGCTGAACCACTAAGTTACAGGAATGTTAACATCCAACACAAGTTGTGAAGCAGTGGGAGTGGAGGTAGGAAAAAAACACAGACACAAATATATTTATCATCATCATCATCATCATTTAACGTCTATTTTCCATGCTGGCATAGGTTAGACGGTTTTGACTGGAAACTGGCAAGCTGGGGAGCTGCACCAGACCCCAGTCTATTTCTAGCTTGGTTTCTACAGCTGGATGCCCTTCCTATATATATATATATATATATATATATATATATACAATGAGCTTCTTTTAGTTTTCGTCTTCCAAATCCACTCACAAGGCTTTGGTCGGTCCGGGGCTATAGTAGAAGACACCTGCCCAAGGTGCCACACAGTGGGACTGAAACCAGAACCATGTGGTTGAGAAGCAAGCTTCTTACCACACAGCCATGCCTACGCCTTATATATATAACAGGCTTCCCCATAGTTTCTGTCTACCAAATTCACTGACAATGCATTGATTGGCCTGGGGCTATAGTAAAAGACCCTTTCCCAAGGTACCATGCAGTGGGACTGAACCTAAAACCATGTGGTTGTAAAACAAGCTTCTTAACTATACAACCTTGCATAAAAATACATGTATATATATATAGTGATAGAGTAGTGCAATACAAAAAGATCTTGGTACATGCAGTTGTAAGCATCAATCATGTACACCGATTGAAAAGATGACATAAAGCAGATGATACTTGATCAACAAAGTTTATTAATCAATGTATGTTATACACTTCGTTCCGTATCGAATTAGATGGAGATTTCAATAAGAGGACTGCCACTATACAACTCATGGTTTAGCAACGAAGATTACTAATTATGCAATTATAAATTGAAAAGTATAGGGAACGAAGATTACAAACGTCCAACGCAACCAATACAAGTCTACCCTTGAGCAGCTAAAGGCATCACTCGACCAGCACCGCCTCGCTTGCCTCCATTCTGCCACGTAGCCAAATAGTGGCGCATGGCTCAATTCGGTGCCCTCTACTGGTACCCTCCTTCTAGATGATGAGTGCACCCACATTGGGGTGGCACAATGTCTTGGTCTCCGCATGTGTGAGCTGCATAAATGTTGCTGTAGAGCGGTAGTGGACAAATTCAGCCTGCAGCCTTAGAGCAGACCGCCTTGAATGACATTGTCAGAAGGGGCCTTGACGCGACTGGCTTCCCGTCTCAACTTGAGCCTTCAGATCTTCACTGCGGAGACAGTAAGTGCCCCCACGGGATAACCCTCTTCCCATTCGAGGGAAGCAGATCCCTGATCTGGGATGCAACATGCAACAACACGTTTTCCGCAAACCCCGGTGTCACAGCCTGTAACACAGGAGAGGAAAGTCAACAAGTACAGGAGCTTGGCTGCCGAGACGTCTGGTGTTCTTGGTCTTCGTACCACTGACTTCCTCTGCAAAATAAGAATAACTGTGGCCCGCCGGAGAAATGCTCCCTGCGAGGTGGAGTGGCTACTGCAGCGAGTGTGGCTGACCAGTCCCCATGGCAACACCATTGTGGTCATTTCCACAGGGTGTGGATAAGTACCTTTTTTGTTCGGGGATATGTGGTGTCCCCCCCGCTCCTGTCCTCTGCTGCTTTTCCCCACACCCTTTTTTTTCTTTTTTCTTTTTTTCTTTCTTTTTCTTTCTTTTTCTTGTTCTTTTATTTTATTGATTCTAAGGAATCAATTGTATTCATATTGTGACGACTTTAATTTAAATGTGTTTAATGACCAATGAAATTCATTATCAACAGACAAGATCTGGAATTTCATTGCGAGGTTGGTAGTAGTAGAAATAATAATAATAAAATAATAAAATAAAATGAATTTTAACTATGCAATTGTGATTAAGATAAATGGGGTTACAAGGTCAAACTTACAAAAGCTATGATTTCTAACATGTATATAAAAATGGTGCATATATAAAAAAAATAAATTAAAAACCCCAAGAAAATATAAACACATACATGTCCTTTATCTTTTACTTGTTTCAGGAATGTGGCCATGCTGGAGCACCACCTTTTTGAAGAATTTTAGTGGAACAAATCAACCCCATTATTTTTTTTTTTTAAGCCTGGTACTTATTCCATCTGTCGCTTTAGCCAAACTGCTAGAAAAACCATGCAAAGAACATACCCAATGTAGTAGTAGTAGTAGTAGTTATTCCCTTAAAGCCCTTGTGGGCTCGTAAGGCCAGTTTCTCAGCTTCTGTGGCGTATATATATATTAACCCCCTGGACTGGACACCAGTCCATTGCAGGATTACTCATTTTTACCAGCTGAGTGGACTGGAACAACATGAAAGGAAGTGTTTTGCTCAAGAACATAATGTGTCACCCGGTCCAGGAATTGAGACCACAATCATGACTTCAACACACTAACCACTAGGCCACATGCCTCCACAATGTCCACAAGATACATAAATAATAAAACCAAAAAAATATTCAACTATACATATATCAATAAATCAGACATATAATACACCTAGTATAAATATATATATATATATATATATATATATATATAAACAAAACAAAGCAAATAAACATAGATGCATTCAACATTAACATATAAACATACACACACACACATAAAAGTCGTAACACAATATACATATACAGACAAACATAAAAAACAAAGGATATACGCACACACACATACATCAACGTACATATTTGAGCCAGTTTAACCCTTTAGCATTTAAACTGACTATATCCGGCCAAAATATTCTACCTATTTTATGCTCAAACTGACCAGATCTGACCTTTCACACCAACCCTACAATATCTTTCTAAAAATTAAGTTATCTCATCAAAATCTCAAAGCTACAAGATAATGCATGATTAATTCAAAACAATGTAAATAACTAAGCATTACTTTTAACAGAATAATGTGAATGCTAAGGGGTTAAACAAAAGGGTTAAGTCATGGACAAGCACCAGTAACAGGACATGAGCCATTTAGTCTTTCAGCCAAAATCCCTATCTACTCAGCTAGCTGTAACTCTTCAAAAATTGACAATAATATTTTTGTCATATATATTATCAGGTGATCAGATTTTTTTTTTTTTTTCACCATACCAATATAAGACAATGTGCTACCTTTCCCTTCTCTAATCTTCATCAACACTCAAGTGGTAGTGATTCTTATTTTACAGCTAGACTGAGTGCCATCATCATCATCATCATCATCCTTTAACGTCTTTTTTTCCATGCTAGCATGGGTTAGACGGTTTGACTGGAAACTG
>JAOPUL010002961.1:32592647-32604707 GCA_027564515.1 Octopus rubescens
CGACGGGCTTCTTTCAGTTTCCGTCTACCAAATCCACTCACAAGGCTTTGGTAGGCCCGAGGCTATAGTAGAAGACACTTGCCCAAGATGCCACGCAGTGCGATTGAACCCGGGACCACGTGGTTGGGAAGCAAGCTTCTTACCACGCAATACTTAATTTAATTGATTCAAATACAATTTCAATTCGATTGATTTGATTCTTCGGTTTTATCCAGTCTGTCGTTTGTTCTGATGAGAAGAACTCTGATTTTTTAAAAAAATGTTGATGAATATCCTTGTTACATCTTGAGATCAACGAAATAGGTGTTTTTTGATATTCAAATAACATTACGAAGCAAAGATTATTACATATAAACGCGGCAACATCTGTGTAATCAGTCCGTCTGGTAGAAGTAGCAACAAAACCCGCTTAAAATTCAACATCTTTAAAAACGAAAAGCATATTCACCAATGTAGTCATATATACATATATAAGGGCATACCTACACAAGTGTGCCCCCTCTCTGAATTTGTTTCTTCATAACTTTCAGAGAAATAGATATTTTTTAATGATATTTTCTACAAAAACACTTCAGATGGTGTAGATTTCGGTTATATCGTAATTCGTTTAACACAATCACTCAAGGCATTGATCAGCCCGGGATTATATTAGAAGGCACTTGCTCAGGGTATTATGCAGTGGGACTGAACCCAAAATCAGATGGTTGCAAAGCAAGTTTCTTAACCACACAGCCATGCCTGCACCAATATAGTGTATGTTTTCAACAAATTATTTCAATAATAATAATAATAATAAGTAATGTTTATCGCCACTTAAACATGGGTAGTCTTTTGGAAAGGACAATACTGCTGTTTTAACCACAAGAAGATGCCTCTTCCAGCTGTTTACTTTGCATTTCACACTCGATTTATATTGCAAGTGGGAAGTGAACCCCTCACTATTTCGGCTCAGAGACCACCATATCACGTGATTTCAATCATATTAGTTCATCCTCAGTGATGGATACCCATGTTTAAGTGGCATTAAACATTACTTCTCAGTATAAATACTGCTCCTATTTCTTATAGAGATCTTCTTAATGGATTAGTTTCTTATTTCAATAAGTTTCTACCTTTATACAAAATTCCTGGGGCCAATAGTACTGTGGATTTCAGAGTATTTTCATATTTACATCTATCAGATAGGATAACTTCAGGATGAGGACCAAGCCTAAACCTAAAATCAGTTTCCATTTCATAATATAGTTTAGACATATACTCTGAATGTAGTTTTATATATGTTTTTAATAGTTTTTTTTATAGGTGCAGGCATGGCTGTGTGGTAAGAAGCTTGCTTCCCAACCACATCGTTCCGGGTTCACTAGCCTCGGGTAGGCGGAAACTGAAAGAAACCCATCATATATATATATGTGTGTGTATGTGTCTGTTCGCCCCCACCACCACTTAACCTGTGTTGGTGTGTTTATGTCCCTATAATGCAGTGGTTCGGCAAAAGAGATTGATAGAATAATTATCAGGCTTAAAAGATATGAGTGATTTGACCAAATATTCTTTAAGGTAGTGCCCCAGCATGGCCACAATCTAATGACTGAAACAAGTAAAAGATAAAAGATAAAACCACCAGACAGGTAAGATATCAGTCTCCACCTGCAATGTTGTGTTTTGATTAAAAGCTTACTTTTACCCACAGGTGTATTTCCAGGTTATTTTCAAGAGCTTCGCACAGCATAAAACAGGCAGTAATCACAATGAGTAATGAGTGAAGGTGTTACTGTGATAACTGCTGAGAACAAACTTACACCAAGGGACCAACTCAGATGAGTTGGTGCCATAGTGGCAAACTACAGTTGTACTTTATGGAAACTTCCCAGCACTCAATGGAATTTTCCATTTGTGGTGTGTCATATCAGATATAAAAATAAAACTTTTCGGTTTTGGAATTTCGGATAAAGGATTTTCAACCCCGATATTAGTTTATATTTAACAACATGCCGGTGATACGTTAAAAACACCCAGTACACTCTCTGGAGTGGTTGGTGTTATGAAGGGCATCAAGCCGTAGAAACCAAGCCAAAACGGACTGGAGTCTGGTGCAGCTCCCCGGCTTGCAAGTCTCCAGTCAAACCATCTAACCCATGCCAGCATGGAAAATGGATGCTAAATGATGATGATGAACATGGCTGCTTTAGAGAATAATTTTCTATGTAATCAGTGTGTATCTCCATGTTTGCACACAAGCATCATACAGTCTTCCTTTCATTCAGAGAGACAGACCTTTGGTTGCCAACAGAGGTAAAACCTCACTTAATTTTATCCATCGTACTATTATTCTAGCAATTACACTTTTGGAACATCCTCCTCCACTGCTAATTAGGTCACCTAGGTAAAAGAAATTATCTACTACCTCTAGAGCTTCGGGGGGGGGGGGGGCATTTGAGAAAATCAATTTTTTGTGTATCTGTTATGGCTCCTGTGCATCTTCCACACACAAACAACTACTTTCTCTTTTAACCTTCCTGTTATTCCACTGCACCTGTGTATCCATAACTTGCACCATGTACATCAAATAGAATTCCAGCCTACACCTTTCCTTCATAGGGAGCAAAGCCATTTACCTGAAGTGTGTAGAAGGGTCCTGTCTGTTTTCTTGCTTACTAGAATCTTGGCTTTTGCTAAGTTAACTTTAAAGCACTTCAATTCCAGGGTTTTGCTTCCACACCTGGAATTGGCACTGTCCTCTCGCTTACCTACCAGCTCTTGTTAAACCATCCAATCCATGCCCTCATGGAAAACAAACGTTAAATGATGATGTTGAGCCAATCATGATTAAAGAGATTCTGTCTCAGAAGCCATAAAGACAAATAACAGCAATGAGATATTTCTGCAGAGTTTATTTGAGGATCACAAGATAACATACAACAAATGGGAATGAGTTCAAACATATTTCAGAATCACCATCATCATGTGATTCACATGCATTTCCATGCTGACGTTAGTTGGATGTGTAGTAATGGACTGAGTTAACTCCCCTTCAGGGTAACTCTCCTCCCAGACAAGTCAAAAAATATGTCTATGGCTGGATGCTTTTCTTGCCACTTAACCAAGTGTATTGGTTGCATTTTCTTATGGCACCAGAATAACGGTTGTTGTCATGTTCTCAGCAAATATAAAGACTACTGTTATTGTAGCATTCACCCGGGGTGGGTTGAGCCGGCTCCCAGCAAATTTGCAGCGTCACAAGTGAGAGAGATCCACCTACGCTCATCAGCAGCTGACTCCTTGGCGAGCTCCAGCCATTCGCGGTTCCAACGACAAACGCCAAAATCACGAGGACCAGAGACGAGCTCCAGATCAGCCTTAACCGTCGAAAGCCAAGTTTTGAGTGGACCACCGTGTCGCTTTCTCCATCCTAAAGGTGAGTCTGGAGCTAACGACTTGCGGATAATTTCATGTTGAGGGTGCCGAAGCACATGTCCCAACCATCGAAGTCTCCTTTGAAGAAGACTACACCTCTCTGTTCAGTTGTTCACCAGCACCAGAGGGTTGTCTCAACCCCCAAAAAAGGAGATTAATGAAGGAGAAGATACTGGAAAAGGACCCGAATGCTAGTAGCAAAAAGGTTATACAGGGAAAAGGAAAGAGAGAAATAAGCAGCTATAGTTATCATCATCATTTTAACATCCAATGTTCCATGCTTGCATGGGTTGGAAAGAGTTTGAGTCAGGTTTTCTATGGTTGGATGCCCTTCTTGTTTCCAAGCAGGGTAATATTTCCTCATGGCCAGAGATGATTCTTTTTGCATAATATTGAAAATGAATGACATTCATTTACAACAATCATGCGATGTCAAGACAAGGAGATACAAACATACAATCACACTGACTTATATATACACATATATATACATACATATATATATATCATCATCATCATCCTTTAACGTCCGTTTTTCCATGCAAGCATGGGTTGGAAGGTTTGACTGGGGCTGGCAGGCCGGGGCCAACCATGCTCCAGTCAAGTTTGGCTTATATATATATATATACAACAGGCTTCTTTCAATTTCCGTCTACAAAATCCACTCACAAGGCTTTGGTTGGCCTGAGGTTATAGTAGAAGACTCTTGCCCAAGGTGCCGCACAGTGGGACTGAACCCAGAACTGAGAGGTTGGGGAGCAAACTTCTTACCACACAGCCACCCCTGCATCAACCACACAGCCATTTTTTTTTTTTTTTTTTTTTTTAAATTTGTTTCGTATGGATTCTTTGAATGCTTATTTACTATTCACCATTCTAATGCCTGAATATAATCTATTTGTTGCCACCACCATCACATACTCGATAGATTACTTAAATTTCTGCCCATCATCCAACGTTTAATACGTTTTACATTTAATCTCTGGTAGTCTAAAGACTTATGTGCTAACTTATCATCAGTAGAACCAAGCTCATGGATCTGTTCAACTAATGGCTGGTCTGGGGCTAAGCAACAGCACTAGCCATCAATCCCAATATCACCAATGCTATCACCACCAGTGATACCTCCACCAACCCCATTGCCACCACCACCATCACCAACACCATTACCACCACCAGCACCATCACTACCAACACTATTGCCACCAACACCACCATTATCACCTCCATCAACACCATTACCACCGCCATCATCGCTACTACTACCACCACCACCAACAACAACAACATCTCCACCATCATTATCACCTCCACCACCATTATCACCTCCTTCAACACCATTACCACCACTACTATCACCATTACCACCACCATCATCGCTACTACCATCACCACCAATAACAACAACAACAACACCCCCACCATCATTATCACCTCCACCACCATTATCACCTCCTCCACCAATACTATTTCCACCACTACCACCACCACTTATACTGTTCTACCACTAAAGACCATTACCTCCTCTTTAACGTATTCTTTTCATGTTTAATTTTAAATGCAAATCTTAACTTCTTTGAGATAAACAGGAATCTCAAAAGAATTAAGACAGGCATGAGTGATGAAAAGTGTAAGTTTGATGAACTCTTTGATATATATTCACCTATCTCTTCATACGATATTCTTCCCATCTAAATATTCTTTAACTGAAAATATGCATATTTCTTACAGTTAGTCCTTACTTTTCACCATTTGTATATAGAAAATATGACAGTTCTGACAGTTGCATTTCAGTTCTTATTCATTTGGTGTCAACAAGTGTTCCACTATCGGAGTTTTGTAAAATGTTCTAGATTGTTCTAGATTAGATTCTATTTGATGTTCAGGACATAAACCATACAGTTGCAAATTTTGTTGTCATCATCACCAATTTATTACCATTCATACTACCCATGTCCCTACCAAAACACTATCTTTAAATTTACATGTTAGCACTTGTGTGTGTGATATACATGAAAGAAGCCCATCATATATTTGTGTGTGTGTGTGTGTGTGTCCTTGTTTTGACATGGCATGATTGTTGTAAAATGATTGTCACAGGCAATGCCACTAAGCATTTTGCCCAGTGTGGTATAATAGCCAGCTTGCCACTTTAACCTGGAACAAATATTGCAAGTTTTTTTTCTGACTTATACCCTCCCCTGAAATTGCTGGCCTTGTGCCAAAACTTAAAATCTGTATTTGTTCCAGGTTAAAGCGATGAACTGGCAGAATTGTTAGTGTGCCCCGGGCAAAATGCATAGCACCATTTCGTACATCTTAACATTCTCGGTTCAAATTCGACTGAGGTTGACTTTGCCTTCCATTTTTTGGGGGGGTCAATAAAATAAATACCAGTTGAACTCTGGGTTTGATGTAAATTGACTTACCCCCTCCCCCACAAATTGCTGGTCTTTTGCCAAAATTTGAAACCAGTATTTGTTCCAGGTCTTCATGTTGTAGAGTCCCAGCCCCACTGATGTCAACTTTGTTTGCATCTTTCTAGGATCAATAAAATAAGATAGCAATCCATATTGGTGGCAGCAGTGGCTATTACTACTCAATAATAAATAATAATAGTACTAATATCAATAATAATAATAATGGTTTCAAATTTTGGCACAAGGCCAGCAATTTCGGGTGAGGGGGTAAGTTGATTACATCAACCCCAGTGCTCGACTGGTACTTATTTTATCAACACAGAAAGGATGAAATAATAATAATAATGAACCTTGACAACAAGTTGTTGTCTGCTCTTACAGAATTAGCCAGAGCAAGTGAAATCGAGGGCTTTGAGAAGTGAAACGTATAATAATAATGGTGATGATAATAATAATCCTCTCTACAGTAAGCACAAGGCCTGAAATTTTGGGAGAAAGGGCTAGTCGATTACATAGACCCCAGTGCTCAACTGGTACTTATTTTATCGACACTGAAAAGATGAAAGGCAAAGTCAACCTCAGCAGAATTTGAACTCAGAACATAAAGATGGACGAAATGCTGCTTAGCATTTTTTGCTCAGAATACTAATGATTCCACCAACTTGCCATAATAATGATTATATCAATAATAATAATAATAATAATGGTTTCTGATTTAGGCACAAGGCCAGTAATTTCTGGGGAGGAGGTTAGTCGATTACATCAACCCCAGTGTTAAACTGGTACTTATTTTATCAACCCCAGAAGGATGAAAGGCAAAGTCAACCCCAGCGGAATTTGAACTTAGAACGTAGAGACGGACTAAATGCCGCTAAGTATTTTGCCCAGCATGCTAACGATTCTGCCAGCTCGCCAATAATGATAACATTAATAATCATATTTATATCAATAATAATAACAATATTTATATCACATAATACATTTACAAACACAAATAATTTAGCTAGCTAATCTCTCTTATAATACAAATGTACTATGTTGCTTGTTAGCCAATAGCAACTGCTTGTGTTAATTGTTCATGTTTTCTCACATGATTGTAATTATTTTGTACTAATGTTATTATGTAACATCTTGGTTTCCTTGTTACATTCTTCCATAATTGTGAGTGATAAAAACATAACCTACTTAAATGACCTGGAATAAAACAGCCAACGAACAGGGTTTTTATCTCAACAGCCAAACCTAGTGTAATCTTGTTTTCTAATGTATAATCTATTAGTCTAAATAATGTTATAAGCTATTTAAGTTGTTTTATGTATTGCATCTGAAAAAGGAAAATTACAAGAAACCAGATCCCTAACTGCAGAATAATAACATTGTACTCAGACATTTATTACTTTGTTGTTTTCTTGTAACGTTTCGCAACTTCAGATGTCAGATAATTTCAAAACTAATGACTTTGATGTTCTGCTGAGGTTTTTTTCACCATCACCTTTTTTTTTTGTTTGTTATTTATAGACTGAAATGTTTTGTTTTTGTCTCTAACATATAATTTGAGAAGCACATTTATCTTAATGCATATATAAGTATACTTCATTATTTTATATTAGGAAGCTCAATAATGCAACATATATTTTGTTCCAAACTTGTGATTACAAGGAATTTCATTCATTTTAATTATGGATTTCAAATTTTGGCACTAGGCCAGCAATTTCAGGGTAGGAAGTAAGTCGATTACATCAACCCCAGTACTCAACTGGTACTTATTTTATCGGCCCTGAAAGGATGAAAAGCAAAGTGGACCTCAGTGAAATTTGAACTCAGAATGTGAAGACAGACAAAACGCTGCTAAGCATTTCGCCTGGTCTGCTAATGATTCTGCCAGCTCGCCACCTTATTCATTTTAATTATCAAAAGGGATTAATACAAGTTGTGTCACACTTATACTTTATTTTTGAAGATATAAGGAATGTTTCATTTACTGTGAGTGTGGGTCCAGGGTTCAATACTTGATGGAAGAAACAGCTGGCAGGGTGGTTTCATTTAATAAATGTTAGCCTTATAGGCAGCTGTAAGTGTTGGGTGATACATACAGTGTGCAAGAATTGAGATCCATGTTTGGTTTTCTTTACAATATGCCATTAGATTTTGCTTAACTCTGGTCAAAAACATATATTTATCATCTGTACTATAGTCAACAGCAGTGGATTGGCAGAATTATTAGAGCATTGCTCAAAATGGTTTATGGGATTTGTTCTTTGTCTTTATGTTCTGAGTACCCCAGACAGGTGTCACCACCTGTATCTCACCAACGAATGGTGTCTTGTAAAAAAAAAATACCCAAAGGAAGACAATAGGAAACTTTCTTTGTATTTCCCCCATGAAAATTCTATGGAAAACATGTTGTGCTTGTCAAAAAGCTACCAGGAAAGAACTGCACTTTCTCCTTACACAGGTCTTACACAAGCATTTAAATCAAAACCAATACTTATATAGACTTCGATTTAACTCCTTATGAGACGAATAAGGCAATAAGCTCCCACCAACACAGTTGATTTGCTGTAGTTCTCTCTGCTCGTGTCCAACTAGTCCTCATAAATTGTTACAGTTTTAGCATTTAGAATCCAACACATTTGAACTCCAGCCCCCATGCAGCTTTCGTTGGAATCCTTCATAGGTAGATGATCTTCATCACCTACTTCATCTCACTGAGTTCCTTGCTGTTTTTTAGTGGTTTAGGGTTTATATGGGGTTGGGTTGCTAGCCTAATGCCCAACCTACCTCCTTTCTCTTATAGGTTAGGACCAGCCATAGTAGAGTTAGTACTTCTGTGCTTAATCTTAAATTATGTTTAGTCATGTTTTTTTGTTTTGTTTAGTTTTTCTTTAATTTGTTACTTTCTATTGAAAAACCTTGGAAACAATTGTTCTGTAACTTTTGAAAAATCTGCAAAAAAAGCTTCATTCAGCCTACATTTATTACAGTAGCTATTTAAAGAACAAATTAAAACTCTTTAAAAATATAATACTTTGCAAGAATAACCTAAAAGAAAATAAATTAACATTAACGTTTTCCACTCTCCTCATTCTGTGAATGTTCAGTTTTTTTTTTTCTTGGTAACGGCTGAATAAAACAAATGATAGCTTTATCAAACTATGAAGTGTTAATAAAGCTATTGTTTTGATTGTTGCTGGATGCAAACTGGCTCTATCTCCACTGAATATATTCCTGTACTCTTATAAAAACATGCACCCTGACAATTTGGTGAGATTATATTGCTACAATGGTGCTTACTATATCCGTCATTAAATTTCTCATTGAAATATGAATGGAATTCATTTATAGAATATATGCTTGTGTCTGTTTTGACTTTAAATTGTTTAGTAAATGTTTGGTGTAAGAGATTATGTATGATACGCCATCATTTTAATGTTGTGAGGAAGGAATTTGTTAAAGCAAGATTATTTTAATTTAAAAAAAAAAAAAAATTAGTATTGCATTCTATCTCTTTCTAAAGCCTGGTATTTTCCAACAGTTCAGATACATGGATTAAACAGTTCAAACCCTCTGGTAAATGATGGAAAGTTTAGATTTTATAACTATAAGGCACATGCATGGCTGTGTGGTTAAGAAGCTTGCTTCCCAACCATGTGGTCTTAGGTTCAGTCCCATTGCATGGCACCTTAAGCAAGTGTCTTCTACTATAGCATGAGCTAACCAAAATCTTGTGAGTAGATTTGGTAAACAGAAACTGAAAAGTGTGTGTGTATGTATGTGTGTGTGTGTGTGTGTGTTTCTCCCCAAAGACTGTTTGACAATCGGTGTTTGTTTGTTTATGTCTCTAACTTAGGCAGTTTGGCAAAAGAAACCAATAGAATAAGTACCAGGCTTTAAGAAATAAGTACTGCAGTCAATGCATTTGACTTAAACCCTTCCAGGTGGTGCCCCAGCATGGCCACAGTCCAGTGATTTAAACAAGTAAAAGATAAGGAGAGAGTTCATCTAATAGATATGAAACAGGATTTCAAGAATAGGATTAGAACGAGCTGTCATTTATTTATGTATTTATTTATATTTTTACTGCAGGAATTCCTAATCTTTTAATAATTGTGGAAATAATATCTTTTCAATCCGATCTTATTAATAATAAAATTAAAATAATATATAAAAAATAAATCTTGAGATCTTTTATCTATTGAGAAAACTTTTCATCAGTATAAGTAAATAGAAATTTTGTAGCTGTGAAATTGCAGATGGTTTTATATTAATTACTATATTAAGTATTTTGGAGAGAAAGACATTTTGTCTGATTACAGAAATGCCTGAATGCTTCAGTCTGTTATGTCTTAAATTTACATCTCCTTCAGCAAATCTCCATCATCTTTAAATTACATTTTTCTTTCACTCAACTTGAGGTAACATTTTATTTTTTTTTATCTATCCTGTACTTTTCTGTAGTCCTCAGTTCAAATCCCAGTGTAGTAGATTTCATATTTTTTTGCCTTCACTTATAATAATCAGTTCTTGTATTTTCTTAAATTTTAGTGTTAATTGATATCTGACATACCTGCTGAGAGGTTTAAAGTATTAAATTATAAGTTCCAATTTTACTACACCTATTGTCTTATAGCATCTTGATCCATCATTGCAACCTTCAGTTCATGGATAGAATCTAATCCTTTGTCCTCCTCCAGGTGATTGATAAATGACACATTTTCTACACTTGCTGGTACCATACAGTTAGTCCCACAGCTCAGGTTTTGATGCTAATTCTTCCAGGTGTTGCATGCAATGCTCTGGATATGCAGAGATGTTGTTCTCTTTGCTTGTTGGTCATTTTTGGAGGGTTTCCGTAGAGATGCTCATTGGTCATGTGCTGCTACCATCCATTTCGCATCCCTGGCTATTCGTAGCATCCTTGGTGAAATGGCTTTGTCTTAGATGAACAGTGGGAGTCCAGCTGAAATAAAAATAAAGTACTGTCTTATTCTGTCAAAGGAAAACACTTATCTCTACTTTCTTCTGTTTGAGTGGAATCCATTTTGTGAAAAGCAAACGAGTTCTGCTTTAAAATTGCTACAGCAAAAAAAAAAATCATTTTTTTAAAATCAAACTATTACATACTAGCATAGAAAATTGAAAACAGTAAAAAATGAAGAAAATTAATTAATTAATCAGAATTCAGCAGTCATTTATGAAGATTCAGAGACTTAAACTCACACATGTGGCTAAGATTTATCTATATTTGGTACCCATAAGTTTCAATTTACTACAAATCTTTCAATTTTTCCAGACAGAACACTTTATTCTACAAAGCCGCAGGTCACCTCAACATTGGAGAGAGAGAGAGATACAAGAACATCTGGGAATGTTATCTGAGGTTGGCTAATATCTTATCCAGGAGGTGATACATATGTGTATATATATATATATGTGTGTGTGTGTATATATATATATATATATATATATCCGATCTGTTTTATATCATAAAAAACAGTGCCAGATCAGCAGTTCTTAAAAGCTTAGATCTTTTCTGTATTGGCAACTTTTTTTTTTGTGCCCAAATTTTTTTAAAGTTTACTAAAAATGTTTTAGACACATTGGTTTTCAAAAAGACGCACTCTAATTCTATTAGCATCTCTCTCTCTCTCTTTCTCTCTCTCTCTCTTACTTATGCAATGTGTAAGGCAGTTTTAAAATTAGATGTACAACAACTGAGCTGATTTGAGCTTGATATGTTGAATTCACAATGTTACTTTATAGGTAGGGAGATTTGAGTGCTTGTGTAGTGAAAAGCTGATTTGACACGTCTTTTCAGTGATGTGCTATGGATTTGGTGATGGAAACTTAGCAAGAAGTAGTTATTTCAGACTTGAGAAAGTTAAAAGCATCATAAATGGAATGACACAGAATCAAGAAAACTTAGAAAGATCACATATAAATAAACTAAGGCAACTTGTGAAACAATCATAGAAAAACAGATGCTGATGATAGTAATGTTAACCCCATAGCGTTTAAACCAGCCATACAAGGCCAAAATATTCTACCTGTTTTATGTTCAAACCAGCCAGATCTGGCCTTTCACACCTACCCTACAATGTCATTCTAAAATAAGCAATCACCTCATCAAATCTTAAAACTACAAGATAATGCGCGGCGTGGCTGTGTGGTAAGAAGCTTGCTTCCCAACCACATGGTTCTGGGTTCAATCCCACTGCGTGGCATC
>JAOPUL010002961.1:32612667-32628796 GCA_027564515.1 Octopus rubescens
CCTTGGGCAAGTGTCTTCTACTATAGCCTTGGGTCGACCAAAGCCTTGTGAGTGGATTTGGTAGACGGAAACTGAAAAGAAGCCCGTTGTATATATATATGATTATATATAAAAAAATATCTGTATGTATGCCTTCATATCTGTTTGTCCCCCACCACCACTTGACAACCAGTGTTGGTGTGTATATGTATCTGTAATATAGTGGTTCAGCAAAAGAGACTGATAGAATAAATACCAGGCTTTAAAAAAAAATAAGTACTGGGGTCGATTCATTTGACTACAAATTCTTCAAGGCAATGCCCCAACATGGCCACAGTCTAATGAGTGAAACAAATAAAAGATGATATTAAATTTGACTTTCTATATTTTCTGGCACTCTGCTGCCATAATAAATATTCCTTCTGCTATCGGCAGAAGGCCTGAAATTTCAGAGGAGGGGTAGCTAGTCAATTACACCAACCCCAGTGCTCAACTAATACTTATTTTATCAACCTTGAAAGGATGAAAGGCAAAATCAACTTGAGCCAAATATGAACTCTGACCGTAATGAGTCAGAAGAAATGCTGCTAAGCATTTTGTTCAACATGCTAACAATTCTACTAGCTCACTGCTGCCATAATAATAACGATGCTGATGATGATAACTGTTTCAAATTTTGGCATAAGGCCAGCAACTTTAAGAGGAGAGGAATAGTAGATTACATTGACCCCTGTTACTTGGACTGGTCCTTTATTTCATCATTCCCTAAAAGGGTGAAAAACAAACTTGACCTCATCAGGATTTGAACTCAGAACATAAAGAAGCAGAAGAAATGCTGCCCAATGCATTAACAACTCTGCTAGTTTTCTGCCTTAACCCTTTAGTATTCAAACCGGCCAAATCCAGCCCAAATATTCTACCTGTTTTATGTTAAAATTGGCCAGATCTGACCTCTCACACCTACACTACCATATCATTCTAAAAATAAACAATCACATCATCGAAATGTCAAAGCTACGAGATAATGCATGATTAATTCAAAACAATGTGAATCAATAAGCATTACATTTGTCAGAGTAATCTGAATGCTAAAGGGGGAGTGAGGAAATAATCTTTTTTCTACTATAAGCACAAGGCCTGTAATTTTTGGGGGAAGAGGGCCAGTGGATTACATCACCCCTCAGTACTTGACTGGTACTTATTTCATTGACTCTGAAAGGATGAAAAGCAAAGTCAACCTTGGCAGAACATGAAGGTGGATGAAATGCTGTTAAGCATTTTGATGAACATGCCAATGATTCTGTCAGCTCAATAATAATTTGTACTATATCACAGTCATATCTCTGCCATGGTTCATGATATCTATAGTCTACAGAGCAGTGTCTCTGCCTTGGGTCATGATATTTTATGAACTTTATAACCGACAGCTTATATAGCTGAGTGCCTGGACAAATGTTTAACATTGGTACAAGATCACAGATTATAAGAGAGAAGGTTTAATAGATTGAATTGCACCTCACCTCACTCCATTCATGACTCAAGCATATTTTATCGATCCAGGAGATAGGTAAGGAATAGTTACCTTGGCAAGATTTAAATTCAGAACATTGAGAGATACAACAAAATAACACATGGCATTCTGTCTGATATGTTACAGTTTCTGCCAGCTCACTGTCATAATAAAAGTAATCCTTTCTACTATAGGCACAAGGCCTGAAATTTGGTGGAAGGGTCTAGTCTCGATTACATCCACCCCAGTTCTCAACTGGTACTTATTTTATTGACCCTGAAAGGATGAAAGAGCAAATTCAGCCTCAGTGGAATTTGAACTCAGAAGAAATACTAAGCATTTTGTTAAATGCGCTAATGATTCTGCTAGCTCATAATAATGGTGATGATGCTCCTCTCTACTATAGGCACAATGCCTGAAATTTTTGGGGAGGGAGCTAGTTGATTACATCGACCTCAGTGCTCAACTAGTACTTATTTTATCGACCCTGAAAGGATGACAGGCAAAGTCAACCTTGGCAGTATTTGAACTCAGAATGTAAAAATGGCTGAAATGCCACTAAGTATTTTGTGTCGCATGCTAACAGTTCTGCCAGCTTGCTGCCTTAGAATAATAATAATCATCCTTTCTACTATAGGCACAAGGCCTGAAATTTGGAAGCAGAGGGCTAGTTGATACATCGACCCCAGTGCTCAACTGGTACTTATTTTTATCAACCTTCAAAGGATGAAAGATATAGTCAACCTCGGCAGAATTTGAACTCAGAACATAAAGATGGACGAAATGCCACTAATTATTTTGTCCGATACACTAACAATTCTACCAACTCGCTGCATAATAATGATTTCAAATTTTGGCACAAGGCCAGCAAGTTCAGGGGAAGAGGCAGGTCAATTACATCGACTCCGGTACTAAACTGGTACTCATTTTATTGACCCTGAAAGGATGAAAGGGAAAGTCGACCTTAATAACATTTAAACTTAGAATGTAATGACGGATGAAATGCCTCAAAGCATTTTGCCCGGCGTGCTAATGATTCTGCCAGCTTGCCACCTTAGCTCACTACATAATAATGATAATAATGACGATGATGTCCTATATTGAGAGAAGAATATAAAATTGTTGCAGAAAGGTGTCGTCAGCTCAATTGAATCTTTACAAAATATTGGCAGGTATTTTATAAATGCTGGAGGATGAAAGACAAAGACAAGATAGATTTGGAAGTGGAAATATATCCTCATCAGTTTTGACAATCAATATCCAGTGCAATTAACTGAATTACTTGTTCATTGAACTAGTAATGTAGATGGCTGAGTATTCCACAGAGACATTTACCCTTAATGTAACCCTCAGGTAGTATCAACATGACAAGTATGACGAGGCTGTACCTTTGAAATGTTATTTTGTTGTATCTCTGTGTACAATCCATCTGATAGGCTTCCACACAGTTTCCATCTACCCAATTATATTAACAAGGCTGGACTAGTCCAAGACACTCTGCAATGGGATCAAACTGGAGATCTCATGGCTGCAATGTTAAATTCTTAACCATCCAACCACAAGAGACAGTTAAAGGCACATAGCTAAATACTGCCAAACATTTCCCCCAGTACTCTGTTAAATATAGAGCCACAGTTTTTTTGTTTTTTTTTTTGTGGGAAGATGTATAGCCGATCATATCAGTTTTAATATTTGGTAAGATTAAAGTGGCAAGCTGGCAGAATCGTTAGCACGCCGGGCAAAATGCTTAGTGGAATTTCGTCTCTCTTTAAGTTCTGAGTTCAAATTCCGCCGAGGTTGGCTTTGCCTTTCATCCTTTTGGGGTTGATATAATAAGTACCAGCTGAGCAGTGGGGTCAGTGTAATCGACTTACCCACCCACCCCCCTGAAATTACTGACCTTATGTCCAAATCTAAAACCAATATTTGGTAAGATTTGAATTCAGCATATAAAGAAATGTAATTATAGTCCACAATACATTTATCTGCTTTTCCATTGATGACAATAATAATAATAATAATGATTGCTTACAACAGCACAAGGCAAAAAATTGGAGCTGGCAATGGATAGTTTACTATATTAATCCCAAACGAAGGATAAGGAGTAAGGGGGAGGGGGGAAAAGCTACACCCGAACAGAGTAGTATAGAAAAAAGAAAATCCATTTAGCTTCACATCCAGGTTGGAGCAATTTGATTCTATGTATGTTTCCAGCAAGCTCCCAAAGAAATTATAACATGTCCATGTTAACAGTGGCTTGCAACATTGCACTGTGTTTGTGTGTACATCCTTTGACCGCCACCTTTGAGCCAAACTGGCTGAACATTTTTTTCTGCCTCTTTTCTTTTCTTTTCTTTTAAACATACTCACATATAGACATGTATTTGCAAACATTCCTATTTATATTTTGGGCATACATACATCCAGAATTGGTATTTCTTTTATTGACTGGTACTTGTCTTGTTAACCATCAGAAGGATGAATCATAATGTCAACTTCAGCTGGAATTGAACTCAGAATGTAAAGGGACACGACTAAATACTGCTACTCAATAACACTGTGTAACAAAATTTTTATTTTATTTTTTGTCTTTGGTCAGTAAGTGTTATTTCTTATTTGCTTCTTTCTAGAAATCAAAGGAAATGACTACTATTCCCTTAAAACTTTGCTTTTCTGACCTGGACATTGTTTTGAAACTGACCTATTTTCCATTGCATTTCAGACAGATTCAGTCCTGAGTTACTGAAGCAGAAATATCGTTATAGCAAATATTCTGCTCAATACCACAGATTTGCTTGTTAGTTGCTTGACCTTAACCAGTTGAGCATGTCCCTTAGTGACTGACAATGTGTGCATCTCTGAGCAGGAGTAGTGGGAGAGAATCCTAGCCATGTATTGAGAGGGATTCGTTGGAGTTTGAATAAATATTCTAACAAAAGCAAAGTTTGAAGGAAATATTAGCTAATTTTCATACTTTCTAGGGGTAAGCAAATAGGAAATAACAGTTGCTACCCAGGGCCAGATTTATAGGGGGGCAAAAGGGGCGACTGCCCTGGGCCACCCTCGATAGGGGGGGGCTTGCTACAAAAGGTATGGAAAACTCAATACAGAGAGAGACCCCCACCTCCCAGCAATCTTGCATGAAAAGGCTCTCTTTCAATATACAAACATATCTTGATGTCATAAGAAATGTAATGGATTCACTTTTATGATAAATAACCATAGATTTCTCCACGTTACTGACAGCAATAATTTTCCTTTTATATCCTTTTATATGAGGTCCCCCCAAACTTGAAGTCCCCCCCACCCTCAGTTTAATTCCGGTCCTATTGCTACCCAAGGACAAAGATTCTGTTACACAGTGTAATAGTCTACATTCTGTTTCGTTTGTTAATACGTAATGATGGTAGTGTATTGGCTGTTTCCTTCTGTTTCTTGTTGTATCAGCACTAAATATCTATTACTCCTTTCACATAGTCATTCACAAGATTTATTCAGGTTTACCCCATAAAGATGGGCTTCTTTACACAATATACAACTTGACACGACACATCCTCTTGTCCACATCTCTTAAAATAATCACATTATACATGTGATAAAGAAATCTTTAGATTTCTACTGCTTGTTATGGAAAGTTTCTGATAAAAGTCAAAGCAATTTCATCTTAGTGCTTTGCTGAAGAGATACAATTTAGAATGTTTCTGTTTTGTGTGTGTGTGTGTGTGTGTGTGTGTGTGTGTGTGTGTGTGTGTGTGTGTGTGTGTGTGTCTTCCCCCTTCCCCTTCCTTTTTCTTCTGCCATATTTCTGTTTTATTACTTGGGACAGCTTTGCAGAAATGAAATTGCAGTTTGTGATATGGAAAATGAGAAGTGATGGCCCAGCAGACTCCCAAACAGAATCCATTCAGATATTAAATCTGATGTGAAATGAAAAGCAGGCCAATTTGATTTATGACCAAAATAAAATTAGCAATTAATTCCTGGAAACTACCATAGATATCCAATCCATCTGCTTGTCACATCAAAAGCTATTTCCAAATTGTAAATTGGTTTGGAGAATGTATTTGAAAATATCTGTGAAAGAATGTTTGATTTCAAGAGGAGGATGGGGTAACAGGAATTAAATATCTCTTCCTGTCTTTTAATTTCTTTATTATAATATATATATATATTAGTGTAGATGATTTTTTACAACTTGAACAAATAGTTAACATTTACTTTCACCCTTTGAAGCTTGATGCAACATACCATATTTTTATAAAGGTGCTGAAGCATAGCAGATCAAACAACTGACTATTCTTAAGTGCTGTATACTAAAGAGAAAGAATAATTTAAATATTCGCTGTTAAAGAAATAGTTATTTGCTGACATAGTTTGTTTTTTTATATATAATTTATAATCTTCCTCTATTTTTTGTTGTGTTTTTAAAGCACCAAATTATTTGTCTTAAGAATTAAATAAGTTGTGTTTGTTTTTGATAAAATAAATATTCGTGTGACATGCACTGATGTTTTGTTTCTAAACTATGGTTTCAGTGCTCAGGAAAGTGAAGTAGCTATATCAATTACCATATTCATTAACTAACTTAACACTACAAAGACTTGATAAATTTTATGGCCACTTTGAAATAATTTATTTGGGGAATAAAATCCAGTATCAAACTTTCTGTTATTCACAGTGCTCTTAATAGATGACGTAAAGTTGTAATATTCATATTTCTATGCTAATGTTTTGTTTCATAGGTCACCCTGACAATCTCCGATGTATTTCTTGATTCTTAGCTAGTTTCCATGTAAAGTCCTAGCCCCGTGACATTGGCTTTTATTAACATTCTCACTTTCCTTTAACACATCCATACTCTGGCAGAAATTATATTCATTGCCTTTTTCCTCTAAGTTCTTCTTTCATTAGTTATTTTCCACATAGCTATATCGGATTTAATCTATTCTTGATCCTTCTAACGTTCTAAATGCTTATCATCGTTTCTCAAATATAACAAACTCTTCCAGTAGGCATCGTCTGTACCCCCTACCTACATGGCTTACTCTTAATATGCTAGACCTTCCTCTTTTATAAAATATTTAATAACTCTAATCTTTATTGTAGTATCATTTCAATGTTTATTCCAGGTGTATGCAACCTTGCTTCATCCTTTTTCTCTTCCTTCTATACCTTTCTTCCTTCCTTTCTCTCTCTTTCTCCCTCCCTCCCCCTCTCTCCCCCTCTCTCTCTCTGTATCACTTTGCCTTCCCTCAAATAAAATGCATGCCTTATCAACAATGCATTATTAACTCAACTCCCATTGACTTCAAAGTACGTTAATCTTTGGAATATTCTTGTGAAAAGCAATACTACTTAACAATATATTTGACTCTTGTCTTAGATGTCTTTTTTATTCAATCTTAATTCCAAGTTTAACTCTTAGGAGTACCATTATCGCATACGTCTTTATTCCTACTATCAATTGTATTTCAATATGAAAACATCTTTTGCAAATGGTAAAAGGAAAAACAAAAAAACAAAAACAAGCAGAAATAACAAAAAACAAACAACCCTTATTCGATAGCTGGATCAATCTGTCAGCTCGCCATTTTTAGTGCTACAAAGATGAAAGAACTAATCTCTTCAAGAATGTATATACCTTTCTTTGTCTATTGAGATTCAGATATATATATATTTATACAGAATGTTGAATAATATTCTTATTCAATTTTTTTTTTTTTTATTCCATCTTAGAAAAATCACTTTAGGTGTGGCTGTGTGATAAGAAGTTTGCTTCCCAACCGCATGGTTTTGGGTTCAGTCCCAACTGCGTAGCACTTTGGGCATGTGGGGTCGACGAAAGCCTTTTGAGCAGATTTGGTAGGCAGAAACTGAAAGTAGCTGGTCGTGTATCATCATCATCATCATTCAATGTCTGTTTTCCATGCTGGCATGGGTTGGATAGTTTGACAGAAGTTGGCCAGCTGGAGAGCTGTCCAGACTCCAATTGTCTGTTTTGGCATGGTTTCTACGGTTGGATGCCCTTCCATATATATGTAGTGAAAGCACGTTATTTAGTGGTTAGGGTATTCGACTCATGATCATGAGGTCAATACCTGGCGGCACATTATGTTCTTGAGCAAGACACTTTATTTCATGTTGCTCCAGTTCACTCAGCTGGCAAAAATGAGTTGTACCTGTATTTCAAAGCCTTGTTGCATTGAATCTCTCTGAGAACTACATTAAGGGTATGCATGTCTGTGGAGTGCTCAGCCACTTGCATGTTAATTTCACGAGCAGGCTGTGCCATTAATCTGATCAACAGGAACCTTTGTCGTCGTAACCGGCAGAGTGCCAGTCATGTGTGTGTGTTACTGTCACCTTGCCTTGACATCACATGATAGTTGTAAATGAGTGTCACCATCATGCAGGCAGTGTCCTTCATTCCAAATCTTCCGTGAAAACATGTCTGGTCATGGGGAAATATTACCCTACTTGGAAACTAGTGAGGATTGGTAACAGCAAGGGCATCCAGTTGTAAAAAATCTGCCTCAACTAAATTCTCTCCAACCCATAAAACATGGGAAAGTGAATATTAAAACTATGATGATGATGATAATTCTATAGGACGAAGGAAATGATTTGGTGTTGAAAAGAGACGGAACTCATTTCAAGCTTCAATAAATAAACAGAGAGTAAAATAGGAGGTAAGAATGGGATGTATTATAAGAATGGTTAAATAAGAACTGGAATAACGATTTATATAATACCAACTGTGTGTGTAATTGCAAATTGTAATTTATTAAATATCATAACAAACTCTGCTGATTGCTGTTTAATTGCTCAAATAAACCGATTCAAAGTTACCACATTAGTGGTAATAGAAAAGGAGATGATAGGAGACTGAGATATGTGTTGCATTGCTGTACCTGAGAAGACCTGCCCACCACAATAGAATTGAGATCCTAAAACCAAGGTGCCATGTAAAAAAGCATTGGTGTGGGTGCTGGTGTCACGTAAAAAGCACAAGTGATGGGGCCACGTAAAAGGCATCCAGTACACTCTGTGGAGTGGTTGGCTTTAGGTAGGGCATGCAACTGTAGAAACCAAGCCAAAATAGACTATGGAACCTGGTGCAGACCCTGGCCTTGCCTGTTCCTGCCAAGCCATCCAACCCATGCCAGCATTGAAAACAGACATTAAATGGTGATGATAATGGAGGGGGGGAGGTGACCCTGATCAAGCAGACCTATAATAAAATGCATTCCAACCATGACTATCCCATCTATTTAGAGGTATCTAGGACTACATTATCTAATATTTCCCTTGTTTTTCAAGGGACATAGTGTGATATGAAGATTTTATTGCTATTTAGCAGATATAGCAACTGGCATTCTCATTGACTTGTATATAACTGGCACTCCATCGCTTACAATGGCAAGGGTTCCATTTGATCTGATCTACAGAACTGCCTGCTCATGAAATTAACATGCAAGTGGCTGAGCATTCCACAGACATACATACCCTTAATGTAGTTCTCAAGGAGAGACAAGGCTGGCCCTTTGAAATACAGGTACTATTCATTTTTGCCAGCTGAGTGGACTGGAGCAATGTGAAATAAAGTGTCTTGCTCATGGACACAATGTGCCACCAGAAATCGAACTCACAACCTTACAATCGTGAGCCAAATACCCTAACCACTAAGCCAAGCACCTTCACTTGACTTGTAAAAGGAATATGAATAAGGCATCATTCTCTTGCCAAACGTTTTTCAAATTTTTTTGTTCAGACCATCTTGAATTTCCTTAGCTCAACATTTCTCAGTGTGTCCCTTTTTTTTTTTTTCAAGATTAAAAGATGTAATTTGGGAAAGATTTAGCTGTTATTTCTAGAAAGTCAAGTAATTAGCTCAAGTTTTACATTTGTGTTTTTTTTTTTTTTTTGTGGCATTATCATCATCATCCTCCTTTAACGTCTGTTTTGCATGCTGGCATGGGTTGGACGGTTTTACCGGAGCTGGCAGGCCGGGGGGTAGGGGGGCATCATGTTCCAGTCTGATTTGGCTTGGTTTCTATGGCTGGATGCCCTTCTTAATGCCAACCACTTTGCAGTGTGTACTGGGTGCTTTAACGTGCCTCCAGCACAAGACTCTCAGCACGAGTGCTTTTTATGTGGCACCAGCACAGAACTCTCGGCATGAGTGCTTTATGTGGCACCGGTACCATGCAACTCAATACTTGCTTGATATGATAGCACTAAAGCTGGTAGTACCTGGGGACATCTAATGAAACTGTGACTTTTCACTGTTGTTGTTCAGGGATCTGGGCATGTCATTGGACACTTGTTACCTTAGCTGAGTGCAAAGGAAATAATGTTGTGGTAGACTTCTGATGATTGATCTTCTATTGGTTTCATCAGTAAGCATTCAATCATTTGGTGAACCTTACTCACTTTTCATTAAATTAACATGTAAGTGACTGAATATTCCACAGGCACATGTGCTTTTGCAATATGTGACAAGGTTGGACCTTTGAATTGCTGGCCCACACATCCAATAAACTTTTATGCAGATTCCATTGACCCAGTTTCATTGACAAGGTTTGAATCAACTTGAAGCCATGTGATCAAGATGCCACGCACTGATAGTGAACTTAGGGTTTCATGATTGTAAAGCTAATGTCTTAACTGTTCATTGACAGTGGAATACTAAACTACATAGAAAGACCATAAGCCTGCTCAATTAGATCTGACACAGCAACATAGACTAGAAAATAGTAAGTAGTTTAGTTGTTGCTTATAGAAAGGTTATTGAAATAATGGGAATAAATAAGTGAATAAATAAGTCAATTTGAATGAAAGTTGTTTCTTAATATATATAGCCATTAATAATATAAAATAATACAAAATACAATTTCTTTTATATTTTTTTTCCATGGTTAAATGAATTTGATTAGCATACAAATACTGATGTTTGTATAATTTGAAACAGATATTCAAAGTGTTCCTTTCTTTGCCATTTAGCATTTAAACCAGCTGTATTTGGCTCAGATATTCTACATGTTTTGTATTCAAACCAGCCAGATCTGGCCTTTCACACCTACCTACAATGTTATTCTAAAAATAAACAATCACATCATCAAAATCTCAAAGCTGCAAGAAAATGCATAATTAATTCAAAATAATGTGAATAAATAAGTTTTACATTTTACAGGATAATCTGAATGCCAAAGGGTTAAAGACTCCATTCAGCATTATTGGGTTTGATAACAATTATATATGGAAGTTTCTATTTAGAGGCATAATAGTAGCAGTAAACTGTTGGATTATGATTTCCTGTATGGTCAAAAACAGAAACTTTATTAAAGTATTGCATTGTATACTTAAGGCAAGAAATATTAATCTGATGACTTTAGTTCACATGCTGACATCATATAATAATCCAACCTCATACTGGCTTGCTTTGTTAACTGTTCAGAGGGATTCTAACTGAAAAAACTTTTACCATAATAAAAATCAAACGTCCGAATTTGAAAAAAATTCCCACTGGTGGCTATGTAGAAGAACGTTTAATGCTTTAGCTTCTGTGTCTCAATATGATTAAAGAATAACGGAAATGGCACGCTTAGGAACAGAGGATATTAGAAATAGCCTACAGGTTTATTATTCTGTGTGACAAACTGTATAGGAAAAACAAGCTGGAACCCCATTAACATTAATAAACACACAAGTCTCCTGTGATATCTGGTAACTCTTAATAAAAGCCAAATTATAAAATTTGGCCACAAACATTTAATGTAAAATTTATTTTACTAAATTAATTATTTCTCTATTTAGTCACCATCAGTATGTTTGATAATTTGTTGACGAGTTTCCAACGATCTCTTTTTGATCTGCTTCTCAGTTGTTCCTCTAGGAATCCAACTCTTAATTACATTTGACTCTTCTGTGAGAGCAAGACAAATATTTCTCCACAGTTTCCAATCTATTGCTGATATAAGCATTTTATTGTAAC
This sequence comes from Octopus rubescens, assembly GCA_027564515.1. NCBI lineage: Eukaryota > Metazoa > Mollusca > Cephalopoda > Octopoda > Octopodidae > Octopus > Octopus rubescens. The sequence goes on from JAOPUL010002961.1 coordinate 32,624,151, forward strand.
ATGCCATATCACAAAGTTTTACCACAATATCATTTGTAGGAAATAACTTTTTGCACACTCACCCTTTCTTTTTTTCTTGTTTTGCAATCAATGGATATGTTCAGCCTTGCCAGATATAGGTGAAAGGATCCAGTCACTGTATTATATATATGGCTGAGATACTTTACATTTGTTGTTGTTCGGATCCCACACCAGCTCCAAGGAGACAGACTTATGATCAAAGGCATTTTAGCTATGACCATCCTAACTATTTTTATGCACAGTGTAACTTAGGCAACACTTTCCAATATGCCTTTTTTTGTTTTCCATGTGGACCCCGGTTGAGAACCACTGATCCAACTTGTAGTTCAAGAAACCCTCAGCAGTTAAGCACATCCTCTTCAGACACAAATAGTTGTCTGTCTGCCTGTCTCTCTCTCTGGGATATGCAACAATTACTATTTCTAAATTAAATATCACCAGGCGCAGCAAGTGACAAAGCCAATGATGGAACCTCTATGCTATAAATAACAACCAAATTTTCCTCAAATTACACTTTAACATCTTAAAAAAAAAAAAAAGAGGAAACATATTAGATAAAGTAGCCATAATCAACCCTTTCTCCACCCATCCTAAAAAGGGAGGATCCAGGAATCGAAACCATGATCTTACAATTGCAAGTACAACACCCTAACGACTAGACCATAGGCATTCACACTAATTATATTAGATTATATTTTCTTAAACTAACAAAAGGATGCAAATTTGTTGGTGGTGAGGGGAGCATAGTGAATTGGTTCAACACCATTATATGGCTGGTATTTATTTGATTAGCTTCAGCATGAATGAAAGGATTTTAGGTAATATGTACAAATTATATAATTATGTACATTTAAATTATTTTTTACTTATGTTTTGTCATACAAAACCTAAGAGGGATTAATACATACTTCCCATATAAGTGGGTGCTTTCTATAACCATTCTTCTCAATCTTGTGTCATTTTGTCTAGAAGACCCAATATTTTCAGATCAGTTCCCACAAATTTCTTCCTCTGCTTTCCTTATTTTTGTTTTGTTTTCTACCTCAATTAGATGGTAGTTATAGTAGAAAAACACACACACCAACAAAGATATGATAAGAATGTAAGTTCTTCTGACAAGAGGATGTAAAGAATGAAAAGAATAATGACAGGCCATACTGCAGAATCCCATCTAATTCTTATGTTGGTTTCAGGAACAAAAACAGTCAGTTGAAATAATGACAATGTTGATATGGATGGAAGGAACTTGAAATTATTACTCTGTATTAAAACTGTTTATTTTGCTGATTTCAGCAGAGCACAGCACCTCACTGTGTATACAAACATGGTAGCAGAGCTAATTCCTAATCTACAATATATAATGTTGCCCCAATATGTTCAACATATGTCTGCAGTTTCTGATGTAACTTTATACCAACTTACATTCCTTTTAAGAAGACATCATGAAAAATTATTTCTTTCTGCTTCAAAAAGATTGTGTCGTTTATGTATCATGTATGTATATGTATTTATACTGTGTGTGTGTGTGTGTGTGTGAGATATATTGGTCACATGCTGAGATATTGTACTGTGTATATGTTACATACAAATACGTCAAACACACACACAAGGAGACATTTAAATATTTTTATATCTTTTCAATACATTAACTATCCTCAAAAAGTACTTTATCAATTGTAAATACAAGTTTGTTTTGGGGTTTTTTTTCATTCCATTGAAATTGTTAACCGGATAATGTATACAACGATACTAATGATGGTGGTTTACAACAAGGATAGGAGAAAGAAGAAAGGATTACATGTACAAAGAAATTGACAAAAATAACAAAGAATGAGATGTAATGAGAAATTATAATCCTTTCTACTTGTAGACACAAGACCTGACATTTTAAGGGAGGGGCCTAGTCGATTACATCGACCCCAGTGCATAATTAGTACTTATTTCATCGACCCTAAAGGATGAAATGCCATGTTGACCTTGGTGGAATTTCAACTCAGAAATTTTCCGCTGAGATAATGAGAAATATAATAGCCAAATATATATTGGCATTAAAGAAGGAATAAAATAATTAGGATATTTGGTAAGGCACTAAACAAAATACCTTGTAGTGTTTATTCTTTTACTTGTTTCAGTCATTAGGTTGCGGCCATGCTGGGGCACCACCTTGAAGAATTTTTCATCGAATGAATCAACCCCAGTACTTTTACTTTTTAAAGTCTGATACTCATTCTATTGGTCTCTCTTGCAGAACTGCGACGTTATGGATACACACACATACATATATATATATAATGGGCTTCTTTCAGTTTCCGTCTACTAAATCCACTCACAAGGCTTTGGTCAGCTCGAGGCTATAGTAGAAGACACTTGCCCAAGGTGCCACACCATGGGACTGAACCCGGAACCATGTGATTGGGGAGCAAGCTCCTTACCACACAGCCCCTCCTGTTATGTTCCTTTAAATTTTATGTTCAAATCCTGCCAAGATCAACTTTGCCTTTTATCACTCCAAAGTCAATATGGAGCAAGTAATATTTTCAGAAGTTGATTCAATCCACTAGACTCTTGCCCTATAAATTTGTGGTTAGATGCAAAATATAAGGAGTGAATCATCCTCATTATCATCATCATCATTTATCGTCCATTTTCCATGCTGGCATGGGTTAGATGGTTTGACTGGAGACTGGCAAGCTGGGGAGCTGCACCAGACTCCAGTCCGTTTTGGCATGATTTCTATGGCTGGATGCCCTTCCTAATACCAACTACTCCAGAGAGTGTACCGGGTGCTTTTAACGTGTCATCGGCACGAGTGCTTTTAATGTGTCACCAGCATGAGTGTTTTTAACATTGTCACTGGCACGAGTGTTTTTAACATGTTACTGGCACAAGTGTCACCAGCACGAGTGTTTTTAACATGTCACCGACACGAGTGTTTTTAACGTGTCACCAGCATGAGTGTTTTTAATGTCACTGGCACGAGTGTTTTTAACGTGCCACCGGCATGAGTGTTTGTAAATACACACACACACACACACACACATATATATACTCTTTGATTTGTTGGCTTATAAAAGTGACACAGATTTTATTTGGTAATCAGAAACCTAAGTTTATAGAAGTGAAATGGTTAAGTAGATTAAAAATGAAACTGATAACTCATGGATTGTGAGTTTGATGGTGGTTCACTGGGTTTCTAGACAGAAAAGGATGTTTTAGTCTACATGTCCCTTAGTTGTTTGAGAATAGGTAAAAAAGGTCATCACAGACATAGGTACAGTATTTGGGGGAGGGGGTATGCCTGCTTCATAATGAATTAGAAACTAACTACTCTGAGCAAAACGGTTCTGAAGAAAAAGCCCAGTTTTTGTGTTGCTGTTTTGCCTATGTGGAAAAGATGAAGTGACATTGTAAATAGCGATTAGGACTGATGATAGATCAATACAACAAAATATTTCGATTGCAGTTGAATGAGCAGTCAAAGTATTTGAAGGAAGAACAGAAGTTATAGACATGAAGTAGGAAAAGAAAATACCAGAGAATGTGGAAACACTTCAGTAAATATTAGATATTAATATTCCATTCTATATTGGGCACGAAGGCCTGAAATTTTGGGGGAGGGGAGTAGTCGATTTTATCGACCCTAGTTCGTAACTAGTACTCACTTTAATATTATATATTATATATATTAATATTAACAATGATACAGCATGTGTCATCTTTTAATCTCATCACCCCCTGGCTCCAGCCAATCACTTTCACCCTCTCTTCTATTTCTAAGTTGTCATGTAACTCCTCTACAGAAAAGAAAACCCTTGTTCTGTTCTGGACCCTTCTCTTATACATTTACCCGTATTTTGCCCCTTATGTCCTTGCATTAAGTTTTTTTCCTGTGGTGTTCGTAATCATGTAAACTGTATGATGGCCTCACTAGTGGCCTTGGCACGAAAATAGCAGCCAATATACACTGTAAAGTGGTTGGTGTTAGGGAGGAAATCCATCCGTAGAAACCATGCCATAGCAAACACTGAACTATGACGCAGTCCCTGGACCCATCAGATCCTGCCAAAGTGTCCAACCCATACCAGCAAGGAACATGGATGTTAAAAGATGACGGTGAAGAGGAGGGGGAGGAGGATGAACATTTACTGCAGTAAACTCAGGTGGGTTAAAGTTTGAAGGATGGAAACAGTCAGTAAAAAGAAAATTTACTGCTTACAAGAGAAAAGGTGTTTGTTTTTTTTTGTTTTTGATACCACTTACCTGTTGACCTTTGACACTGAATAACTTTACTTGACAGCCTGGATGTCCAATGGTAGCCAAAAGATTGTCTGAACACTTACACCAACGAAGCTGTGTAATACCATCAGGATGGGCTTGTTTCTTATCAGCAGGGCCACTGAAATATGAAACAGTATTTTGGCAGAATAATAACATCAGGAGAAATTACCTTAACCCTTTAGCATTCAGATTATTCTGTCAAAAGTGATGCTTATTTATTCACATTGTTTTGAATTAATCATGCATCCTCTTGCAGGTTTTGAGATTTTCATGTGATTGCTTATTTTTAGAAGGACATTGTAGGGTAGGTGTGAGAGGCTGGATCTGGCTGGTTTGAACATAAAACA
>JAOPUL010002961.1:32651757-32666371 GCA_027564515.1 Octopus rubescens
TCCGGGGTTGATAAAGTGAGTACCAGTTACGAACTGGGGGGTCGATAAAATCGACTACTCCCCTCCCCCAAAATTTCGGGCCTTCATGCCCAGTATAGAAAGGATTATTATTTACCTTTCTATTTTTTATCTTTTACTTGTTTCAGTCATTAGACTGTGGCCATGCTGGGGCACCCCTTGAAGAATGTTTAGTCGAATGAGTTGACCCCAGTACTTTTTTTTTAAGCCTGGTATTAATTTTATCGATCTCTTTGCCAAACTGCTAAGTTACAGGGACGTAAACACATGAACACCAGTTGTCAAGCAGTGGTGGGGGACAAACACAAACACAAATAAGCACACACACACACATATATATATTTCACAACAGGTTTCTTTCAGGTTCTGTCTACCAAATCCACTCACAAGGCTTTGGTCGGCTCGAAGTTATAGTAGAAGACACTTGCCCACAGTGTCACACAGTAGGATTGAACCCGGCCGGAACCATGTGGTTGGGAAGCAAGCTTCTTGCCACACCTGCACCTATATACGTAATATATTCTCTTTGTTTTCATACTAAATTTTTTTTTAAATGTCTTTCCCCTTTTTTCTTCTCTTTTTCTTAACTATATTTAGAAGGAGGTCAATAACCTGAATATATTACTTATAAAATTGAATGAATTATCTTCAATAATAATTATTGCAGCTTTTTTTTTTTTTGTTTGTGTGCGAAGATTTGTTAATAGGCCTGAACAGCATCATGCCTGCTGCATTATATTTATAAATGCTTGCCCAACTGAATATTATGAGCAAAATGTTATCTAGATAGAAGTAAACTTAGTTTCTTTTACAATTATCTTCAATCTTTAATATAAATATTGGATTTCTTTTCCTTCCTTTCTCATTTTCTTATTGATTAGTTTGTCTTTCTCTCTTTCGCATACCTACTCTGTTTTTTTTTTTGTTTTTTTTAAATCATTGACAAAAAAAATTTACCATAAGATTGCTTATATATAGTAGTCATTACAACAGATCAGATAATTTTCCATGACCTCGCATTACCTGATAGTCATCATCATCATCATCATCCTTCAATGTGGTTGAACAACCAATCCCACCCAAGATATGTTAAAATTAGTCATGTCAATTTGAAGGGTTTTTTTGGTTTTGTTTTTTAGCGGAATGTTATCCATTTATCCATTTTCATATAAACCAATCATAAAATGTAAAAATTATATCGATTCTAACTGTGGTTCTAAAGGGCATATTTAATTATTCCCTGGCCCCAGTGGGCAAAATGGAAAAGGCATTGCCCCGGAGGATGGCGAGGGAGATGCGCTGAAACCAGCCACTCTGACACAAGGGGCTCACACTTGCGGACCGCCATCTCCGCCCATAAATGTTGCAGTTTTAACTGTTTTGTGCTGGTTTTCCTAAAGGAATTTCTTCAGGAATTGTTAAAAGATTTAAAATCTGCTTAACCCTTTAGCATTGAGATTATTCTGTCAAATGTAATGCTTACTTATTCACATTCTTTTGAATTAATCATGCATTTATCTCATAGCTTTGAGATTTCAATGATGTAATTGTTTATTTTTGCAATGACATAGTAGGGTAGGTGTGAAAGGCCAGATCTGGATGGTTTGAATATAAAACAGGTAAAATATTTTGGCTGAATATGGCTGGTTTAAATGCTATACGGTTAAATCATTTATGGCATTAGAAATACAGTTTATAATACTTGACCATTTCATGGAATGAGCAATCAATGTGCAAGTTTGGTCAAGGTGTAAAATGTGTAATCAAGGTGTAACCAAAAAATTGCATTATCACTCTTTATCAATCAAAAACACAGCTTTGTGTTCTTATTGCAATTTGGCTTCTTTAACCCTTTAGCATTCAAATTTCTCTGTTAAATGTAATGCTTATTTATTCACATTTATATGAATTAGTGATGCATTACCTTGTAGCTTTGAGATTTCAATGACATGATTGTTTATTTTTAGAATAATATTGTAGAGTAAGTGTGAGAGGCCACATCTGGCCAGTTTGAAGATATAACAGGTAGATTATTTGGGGCAGATATGGCCGATTTAAATGCTAATGGGTCAAGTTGTCTTAGTGAACCTAGCTATTTATATAATTGGCAGTATGACTTCCATCTCTCTCTCTCTCTCTCTCTCTCTCTCCTCTTTCCCTACTCTGTCATTCTGGCATGTTCATCAAATGCAATAAGCTATGATACCTTCAGTATGGCTCTATATTTTATTGAAACACTGACAGGTCATTTAATCCTTTGCCTATCCAAAGCAGTTTCATAAGTTTGCCCAAAACCGTTGATGCTTATTTTCAGACAGGTTCTGAGTAATATAAAGCTTTACTTCATAAGTCCCAAGTTATTCTAGTGGTTGAAAAAAAAAATCGGGAATGTGTATCATATAGGTGCAGACGTGGCTGTATGGTAAGAAACTTGCTTCCCAACCACATGGTTCCGGGTTCAGTTCCACTGCATGGCACCTTGGGCAAGAGTCTTCTACTATAGCCTTGGGCCGACCAAAGCCTTGTGAATGGATTTGGTAGACAGACACTGAAAGAAGCCTGTCGTATATATATATTGATATATCTATGTCTGTGTGTCTTTGTGTCTGTTTGTCTCCCACCACCACTTGTCAACCGGTGTTGGTGTGGTTACCCCTGTAACTTAGCGGTTCGACAAAAGAGACCTGTAGAATAAGTACTAGGCTTAAAAAATGGGATCGATTTGTTCAACTAAAACTCTTCAAGGCAGTGCCCAAGCATGGCCACAGTCAAATGAGTCAAACAAGTAAAAGATAAAAGGCATATGATACATGGACACCAGGGAAATATGTCCTGTGTATCACATGTGATACACAAGACAGGCAAAGGTTAACTAAATGAGTAGAAATCTATATAATATTAACTCTCCATGTATACAGTGTGCACGTGCGCATATGTGTATTTGTATGTGTATGTATGTGTGTATCATCATCGTCATTTAGCATCCGTTTTCCATGCTGGCATGAGTTAGACAATTTGACTGGAAACAGGGAAGCAGGAGAGCTGTGCCAGATTCCAGTCCATTTTTGCTTGGTTTCTACGGCTGGATTCCCTTCCTAACACCAACCACTCCAGAGAGTGTACTAGGTGTCTTTAACATGTCACCCGCACGGGTGTCTTTAAGGTGTCACCCACACAGATGTTTTTAAAATGTCACCAGCACGGGTGTTTTTAACGTGTCACCGTCATGGGTGTTTTTAATTTGTCACCGGCACGGGTGTTTTTAACATCATCATCATCATCATCCTTTAACGTCTGTTTTTCCATGCAGGCATGGGTTAGATGTCACCAACATATATATATATATATATATGAGTGAGAAAAGGACACTTAACACATTAGTAGGAGTTACGTGTATTATTCAAAACAGTTTAATTTGCACCCATAATCACTGTTTCGCAGAGTGCTGCATGAGCATCTGGCTCATTCAGATTCTGGGTCAGGAATAATGGATGAAGAGATTTGCAGGAAGTCCAAGATGGCCACTAGAAGATAAGCTGACATTGGTCAGGGTGGGTCACATGGTGTTGTGGGGGAATAGTATCAAAGAATATCAGTTGGATGGGAATAGTATCAAAGAAGGTCAGTTGGGTTGAAATATTTTTCCCTTTGACCAAAATGGATGGGGAGTGTACAGGAAGTGTATGGCACCATGTGGTCTGTTTCAGGATGACTGTGTACAAGACTGGTATGTTAGCAGGGTCTTTGAGTATAAGTCTGTGTATGTGTGTGTGTGTGTGCATGCACTGAAACTGTTTTGAATAATATATATATATATAGGGAGAGAGAGAGAGTGTATGTAGATGAGATTATAATCCAAGCTGTGTCCTCATGAAGCATATCTGCATATTCCAGTACTCCAAATCTGTAGTTGTTATATTTTATATGAGAGTAATATACTGGGGAATACTGTTAAATACTGGAAAATATCTATTGTAGATTAATTACATATTAAAACAGAAAAATGGAAACATTTTTGGTATTATTTATTTTGTATTACATGTTTCATGACTAATATTATTCTATTTAAATAAGGCAGTCAGCTGGCAGAATCGTTAGCACGCCGAGTAAATTGCTTTGCAGCATTTCGTCCATCTTTATGTTCTGAGTTCAAATTCCACCGAGGTCGACTTTGCCTTTCATCCTTTCGGAATCAATAGAATAAGTACCAGTTAAACACTGGAGTTGATGCAATACCTGTCAGTGTTTCAACAATATATAGAACCTATTTAGAGCCACAGTGAAAGTATCTCTGAAGCTAACTGCATTTGATGTGCATATCAGGATGGTGTGTGTGTGTGTGTGTGTGTGTGTGTGTGTGTGTAATTGTTTCTAGTTTTGTTATTCTTTAAATGATAAAAAAGCACATGTAATTTATTCAATTAAAGCCTATAAATACAGTTTGCTGCAAGTAATTAACTGGAAAACTGAATATTTATGACCCACAGTATATCCACAGGTGTCCAATAATAAAATAAATAAATAAATAGCTTTCCTACTTCATAGTTTAATTGAGTCACAGGTTTGGATGGGGAAATAGATTTAATACACCTGTTGCAACCTACAGGTATCTTAATATACTAATAAATAATTAACATATATGCAGTCTATTATAGTGTTAAAATATATTGAATCATGCATATATTGAATTGTGCATCAATATGTTTCCACATCATCATCAATATTGAATACTGAATATGAATATTGAAACAGACCCCTCTGAAGCAGTAATTTTATTTATCAGTGAAAATACCATTAGCTTCACATGTAAGCTTTCCTATGGGGAATGTAACTAGCAGTCAAGAATAATTGCTTTCACATCATTCTTTAAATTAGCTAAACGCTTTTGAATTCCAAATGGTATTGCATATCATGTGCACCAGTTTGAAGTGGACAAGAGCAACAGAGAGCTTGTTACTCTTTTTCTTCCCTCAGATCAGTGTTTATAATATGTAATATCATTTACATTAAAAAAAAAAATTACCAGAATCCTTCAATTCTCTTCTGTGTTTATTATAGAGATTATGCGCAACACTTTTTTAAAAAAATAGGTTCTGTTCCAATGAATAGCAGAAAACCTGTCCAGGTCAATATGCCAATATTTTGTTGTAGAAAAACACCTTTTCTGCAACAACATTTTTCACTATATTTCCTTTAATATCTTGCATCTACCCGGTATGTTATATTGTTGTTAGTTATTTTTTTTTTAAATCTCATTTATTTTCTCATTTTATATGTGCTTTATTTGGTAATAAACACACCCTTTATTTAATACCTGCCGTATTATTACTGACCTGAAGAAGAAAATGTACAATTTCACACACACGCATACACACATACACACATACACACACACATATGCAGAGAGAGAACAAATTACACCATTGCAATTGACATGAATGAAATCTGTAATGCTGTTTGTTTTTGTTTTTTTCTGTATTTCTTTAATCATATGTTGGAACATCATTAACAGAGAAATATATTTATAATTAATTTTTCTCCCTTTTCCTTCTCAATTAATTGCCTTATGCTTCTGGAATTCCTACATAATGAACTTCATGTGATGCTTCCAAATTCAGGACTTTTTTGTAAAGACAACCAGATTGATTTCTCATTGCTTGCTCAAGGCCTACCTCGGGGCTTGAACTCAGCACTATAAATTAATGAAACTTCATCAGTTACTCAATACTCCCACTTGCAATATTGCATGATATCTATTTATGGTTAAAAGTAGTCTGAGGAAACTGGTGGTAGTCTGGTGTAGGTAAAAGTTATACAAAGAAGTTCAGGAGTTAGGATAAATTTATATGCTGAGTCGGACAGAGGAGAGAGGAACCTCCTTCTGGTGTTCTGGAATTAATCATACAGTTGAAAATTCCTCAGAATGTCATCTTCCTTTACTTCTTATGGCATACAAACTTATCAGAACTCACAAACATCGCTATTAACAGTTAGGTGGACTGAGTCAGTGAATGTTCTGACAAACACATGGCATAATCCTTAACTAGATGCAAATGCTTTGACCATCCACCCCTCAGTTGACTGTCTAGCAGTCTATTCATTTGATTCTATTTTAATAAAAGTTCATTATTTTCTGAAATGTATATATTTTTCATTTCTCATTTGAGGTTCTTATGAGACATATTGGTTTCAAATTTTGGCACAAGGTCAGCAATTTGGGGGAAAGGGTAAGTCGATTACATCAACCCCAGTGTTCAACTGGTACTTATTTTATCGACCCTGAAAGGATGAATGGCAAAGTTGACCCCAGCGCATTTGAACTCACTTATGATATAAAATCAAAACAAAACATCTTATCCTTAGAGTTAAAGATTGAGATTTATGAGGGCAGGGAAAAAGAGAGATCTTTCATGTGTTCATATCCTATCTCACGTGCATTGGTTGTTAGTCCTAATGCTTTGTTACTGAAGTCTCTTCCTTCTCTACATTAATGACTTACTTGCTGTTACTTCTACCTCCATATATGGGCATCATCTACACAACCTCGACACCTCCACACCACACTTGTACTTCTTCCATATAGAGAATCTTTTAATAGTTTACTAGTGGAAACATGACACCTTCATTTTCTTCAACAATATCATGATGTAATCACTATACATGTGAAGGAAAAAGTAAATCTTTAAAAGTGTTACAAATGCTAAACCTCTACAATCTTTGATTATATCTGATGGTGATCATACATATATAGACTTTCTTAGTTTTAGACTTAAGTCTTCCCACATTGTGATACACATAAGATAGCAAGCTTCCTTCAACATGATTGATTTACTGTAGTTCTCTACACTCTTGTCCAACTACATTCGAAGTCTTTCTTGAGTTTCTGGTACCAAGTGTTCTTCAGTCGTCCCTTTTTCCATTTTCTTTCCTCCAGTGTCACATCATTGCAGTCATTAGATGCCGAGTGGTTGGCCAGTGTCAAAACAAGGCCAGCCAAGTGAAAATAAACTGATGCTTTGATGTGGCCAGAATTTGCTTTGGAGAAAATATTTCTTTGTTTGTAATTCTTTCTTGCATGGTAACTTTAAGGATCTTCTGTAAGCATCTTTGGTAGAATATGTCCAGCTTCTTGGTTACCTTTGCTGTCATTTACCATGTTTTGCTGCCATTCAGAACTTTTAGGCACAACTATTGCACTATAAAGCTGGACCTTCATTACAGTATTGATGCTTGTTGCTGTCTAGATTTGATACATGTACTGGAATATAGTTCTTGCCTTGCCATTTCTACTATTCTCATCTCTGTTTCTATCACTACTGATTACATTGACCTAGGGCACATATTTTTACAACCTGCTCTCCACTGAAGCATAAACAGCATGGCCAAAGCTGTAACCCAATGACTAGGTTTTTACTTAAGGTTTTTAATCTTCCACAATACTGTAACCCAAAGACTTGATTTCAGGTTCAGGACTGAGATATGTGGCACATTGCTTTACTTGAGAAGAGCTGCCCACCACAACAGAACTGAGATCCTAAAACTAAGGTACCACATAAAAAGCATTGTTGTGGGTGCTGGTGCCACGTAATAAGCACTGGTGCTGGTGCCACTTAAAAAATCACTGGTGATGGTGCCACGTAAAAAGCACCCAGTACACTCTGTAGAGTGATTAGCATTAGGAAGGGCATCCAGCCATAGAAACCAAGCCAACACAAATTATGGAACCTGGTGCAGCCACTGGCCTTACCAGTTCCTGTCAAGCCATCCAACCCATGCCAGCATGGAAAACGGATGTTAAATGTTGATGATGATAATAATGATGATTACTTGTTAACCCTGTGCAAGATTAAAGTGCAGGATACATAAGAATGTAGTTTACATGTCTAGGATCTCCAAGATTAACAATCAGCTGGATGGCCTTTCTTATTAATGCAAACATTTGTTCACAAACATCTTACAACCATTAACTCACAGATGTGCATTTTCTTCTCTCTGCCTGTTCTACTACCTTTACAGTAACTGTGCTTCTCTCAACTAAAAAGCTGTGTAATCACTTTGTCTATGACCACTCAATGCACTTGCCTCTCCTGTTCGTATCTATACATTCTTTCATTCACAAACACACTAATAAATGATTGTTCCGATTATTCTACCCCAAAACTGAAACATTCTAGAATTTTAGTTACAGGTAATGCATACAATTATAATAATTAAACAACATATGATAAGGAAAAAGATGAATATAATATGAATCCAGACAAAAGCCAATATTCAGATGATTAAATTAAATTCGCTTTTAATTAACCAAAGACTGAATAGTGAATGCATGTATATCTTCTAATCAGAATGCATTTCACTTTATTTAAAGTGTAAACCACTCTTTCATTTCTAGAATTTTCCACCTGTCTGGGCCACCACCTGCCCTTGCTACACATGGTGGCAGCTGATCTGACTTTAACTCAAAGAAACCATGTTTTCATTAGTTCTTCCACTGTTGATGCTATCCACTGGTCACAGCTCCTATCATTGTCCCATTTCTCTTCTTTGAAGAATGATATGGTGAATAAATAGACCTCAGTTTTATAATTAGTATAATTAACATCTAATTTACTGGCCAGTTAAGATTTTATTAGCCAGGTAAGATGATCCCAGCAAAGTGTGTACATGTATCTGGTTTAAATTTGAAGGTAGAAATGTAAAATTAGATGTATTAATTTATGGAAAACAGACGTTAAAGGATGATGATGACTATGATGACAACAATTTTACCTTGCTGGAGCACTGGTTGAAAGAGAGTTTTGTCACTCAAACCAACTCCAGTATTTATTTTAAGTTTGGTACTTATTCTATCGGAATCTTTTTGCCAAACTACTAAGTTATGAGGATGTAAATAAACTAACACCAGTTGTCAGGTGGTGTAGGACAGACACACACATATTCACATGTGTATACATACATATATACATATATATATATGTGTGTGTGTGTGTGAGAGAGAGAGATAAACAAAACAGGAAAATGGAATATTTTTGTATTATTTATTCTCCATTACACGTTTCATTTTCTAAGCGGAATCACAAAGATTTACACGTTATATAGACATGTAAGGAATTTCCTATTAGAGAAATCTTCAGACAGAATTTTTTTTATAATACATGATTTACATACAACAATAATGATGGATACATATTGATTGTAATAATGAAATAAGCAGATGTGCTTCAAGAGGAAACAGCTGGGATTTACCCTAAATACCTATATTAGATAGATAGATAGATAGATAGATAGATAGATAACATGTGCATCCAAAGGCTTTCTCATAATTTCCCTTTGCCAAATTCACTTTCAAGGCATTTGTTTGCCAAAGGCTACAGTATAAGTTGCTTGTCCAAGGTGCTCCATAGTAAGACTGTACCTGAGAAACCATGTGGTTGTGAAGTGAACTCCTTAACCACCCAACCACATATAACTTTATACACACACACACACACACATGTAACTGCTTCAAATGTAAATTGTTATCAAGGGACTTAACCATATACAGCTGGCAGCAGTTGCTATGTACCGGTCACTCTGTTATTATTTAGTATTTGTTACTTCTGCATATCCCATGATGTGTTACTTTGATAAGTGTGGTATTTCTCTTTGATTTTTTTTTCCCCCCACATTTTATAACATTGTGTGTGTGTTATCTTTTACTTGTTTCAGTTATTGGCCTGTGGCCATGCTGGGGCTCCACATTGAAGGGTTTAGTTGAACAAATCACCTCCACACCTACTTATTTTTTAAAGCCTGGTAGATATTCTGCCAGTCTCTTTTGCCAAAGTGCTAAGTTACCAGAATATAAACAAACCAACACTTGTTGTCAAAGTAGTGGTGGTGGTGGTGGACATACATAACACAATACATAACACAAAAACACACACATACACATAAGTATACAACAGGCTTCTTTCAGTTTCTGTCTACCAAATCCACTCTCAATGTTAGAAGACACTTGTCCACTTGCCCAAGTTGCCACACTCTAGGACTGAACACAAGACCACATGAATGGGAAGCAAACTTCTTAACCACACAGCCGTACCTGCACCTGTGTTTATTTTTTATCTTTTATTTGTTTCAGTCATTTGACTGCAACCATGCTGGAGCACTGCCTTAAAGAATTATTGGTCGAATGAATCAACCACAGTTCTTATTTTTTGTTAAGCCTGGTACTTATTCTATTGGACTCTATTGACGAACCGCTAAGTTACAGGGACGTAAACACACCAACACTGGTTGTCAAGCGGTGGTGGAGGAATAAACACAGACACATAGACATACACATAGATATGTATATATTTGATGAGCTTCTTTCAGTTTACATCTATTAAATCCACTCACAAGGCTTTGGTCGGCCCGAGGCTATAGTAGAAGACACATACCCAAGGTGCCATGTAGTGGGACTGAATCCAGAACCATGTGGTTGAGAAGCAAGCTTCTTACCACACAGTCATGCCTGCATCTATGTGTATAGATATGGGAAAACATCTAATAGTTACACAAATCTCAACAGAAGAAAATGGAAATAGAATTTACCACAAAATACCATACCAGTGTATCATGGAATATGTAAATATGATGGATGCCAAATATTTTGATTGTAAACTCTGTTATCAGTGATTTAACCATTTCTAACCGTTTTAATATCTACAACTGCTGGAAGTACTACTACAGATAACTATTCTTGGAAATCCTGAAGGAAAATTCTTTTAATTTCCATGTATTTTACTGGAAATGAAGCAGTGGTTTACATTTTAAATAATACAAAATGTGTTTTGATTATAATATATACATGTATTCACTATTCAGTCTTTGGTTAACTAAAAGTGAATTCAATTTAATCATTTGAATATCGGCTTTTGTCTGGATTCATATTTTATATTCATCTTTTCTCTTAGCAATATGTTATAATTATTATAATTGTATGCATTACCTGTAATTAAAATAATACTCTCAAAACAGCAACTTCTATGATCTCTGCTTTTGAAAACACATACACACCATCATAATCGTAATCATGGAAATAGATAATATAAATAAACTCGGAAAACAGCCAGTTTAGCAATGCTATAGCATCAACATTATAGAAATAATACTCAGAATAATAATAGCATTGGAGATGAAAGGCATTCACTGTGTGGTTATAACATAAATCTATCTATTCATAAAATTGTTTGTAAAATGGAAAAATAAAGCTTTAATATGAAACAGTCATTCCAGTTAGGAATATTGATGTATTATTATTAGAGAAACCAACAGAGACTGGTGGATCGGCAAAATCAGTAGAGCGTTGTTATCCTCACAGTATTTAGTTATGTACCTTTTACATTCTCAATTCAAATGCTGCCAAGATCGACTTTGCCTTTCATCTTTCAGAATTGAGAAAAATGAAGCACTCCTACCGTCGGTCTAATCAATTGTATCATTCCTCCGAATCCATAGCTTTGTATGTCATCATTACTATCACCATTATAATAATGTCCATTTTTTTTTCATGTTTGTATGGGCCAGACAGAATTTGGTGAAGCCAAATCTATGACTAGATACTCTTTTTGTTGCCAACCTTCACCTGTTTCCAAGTAAGGTAACAGTTTCCTTGTGGTCAAACATGTTTTCGTGGAATACTGGAAACTAATGACACTGCTTGGATGATGGTGATACTTGCTTACAACTGCTATGTGATGTCAGGAGGAGACACAAACACACACATGTGCACACACACACACACACACACACACACACACACACACACACACACACACAAGATGAGCTTCTTTTAGTTTCTGTCTACCAAATCCACTTATAAGTTTTTGATCAACCATGGGCTATAGTAGTAAACACTTGCTCCCAAATGCTCCACAGTGAAACTGAACCTGAAATCATATGGTTGGGAAGAAAAACTTCTTGATCGTATAGCCATGCCTGTATCTATAACAGAAATCACAAACAGGAAATTGGTGGAATGGTAGATTTGGTAGACTGATTGTTTTATATTATGCTAAACTATATTTCTCCACATTCTGAGTTCAAATCTTGATGGGATCATTTTCACATTTTTATCCTTATGTGGTCAATAACTTAGATACTAGGGTCCATTCTACTGCAAATATCTTGTCTTGTTCTGATGTTAGAAATTGTAATAATGTTGAAAATGTTTAATTGCAGCAGCTCCAGTGTGTAACTATTATATGTATTATAAAAAAAAAATTGATAAAGATCCTTCCGGAGTCATCTAGACTCATAGGGCCAGTTTCCTGGTTTCCGTGGCGCATATATTCCTCCCTGGATGGGATGCCAGTCCATTGCAGGATTACTCCATTTTGCCACCTGAGTGGACTGGAGTAATGTGAAAGGAAGTATTTTGCTCAAGAACATAATGCATCGCCTGGTCCAGGAATTGAAACCATAATCTTACAATCATGAGTCCAACACCCTAACCACTAAGCCACACGCCTCCACTATTTGTATTTTAAGCAAAATTATTAAACATGGATTAATACTTATGTGGTGCTGACGTGGTGCTGTTTATAATACTCTATTACATATGCACCAACTCACTTTCTTAATTACAAAGTTTAACATCTATAGTAAACTGTTATGTGATGTATGGTGTTAACATCTTTCCCAAGGATATTAGTAACATAAGTAAAGTAGGTTCTGGCTAGTAGTCAAAACTGGGTTGTGGCCTTAGTTCATGGAGAATTTGTTACTCAACACAGCAATATACAAACAACTGCCATGATGTATTTATCATCTAGAATCCACTACATTGGGTTGTCTAATTAATCATTATCCAATTAACAAGAGAAAATATCATTATAACCATTAATTGTTGTTTAGCCTCAAGTCACTTTATGATGGAGCAGATCTATGATCAAAAGTGTTTTTAAGTCATAACTATTACATGTTTTTCTGACAGAATGCATCTAGGACTACATTTAGTGTAGTCTTTTTATGTTTAGACTGTGGGGTGGGATTTAATAGAGATTTGGCTGTTATTTCTGGCAACTTAATTGACCACACAGAAGATCCTTCATTAGTTTATAAAAGTCATCATTTAGCAAAAGAGTTAAATTATGACTTTTGGTATCAAAAGAGACCAACCTGCCTTAGACTATTTCCTAGTTCAATTTTCCATGATAGAAATTTCCTGTTTTAAAATGATCAAAATTAAAACCTTCCATCAAAAATCCATGCTAATTATTTTCCAAATACCAACTTAATGATAACAAATATATTTTACTATAGGCACAAGCGTGACTGTGTGGTAAGAAGTTTGTTTCCCAACCACATGGTTCCAGGTTCAATCCCTCTGCGGGGCACCTTGGGCAAGTGTCTTGTACTATAAGCTTGGGCTGACCAAAGCCTTGTGAGTGGATTTTGTAGACAAAAACGTCGTATATACATATATATATATATATGTGTGTTTGTGTGTGTCCCCCTCCTGACAAATGGTGTTGGTGTGTTTACATCCCTGTAACTTAGTGGTTCGGCAAAGAGACCCATAGAATAAGTACCAGGCTTTAAAAAGAAATATAAGTACTGGGGATCGAGTTATTCGACTAAAATTCTTCAAGGTGGTGCCCCAGCATGGCCGCAGTCTAATGACTGAAACAAGATAAAAGATAAATTCTTCATTAGTTTCCAAATTTATTGACACAAAAGCAGAAATATAGTAACAAAAGGATTAAACAGCAAAATGGGCAGCTTCTGCACAGCAGTTAATTTACCTACACACTGTAGAAACTAAACCTCCCTCAACAAACTCTTTATCCACCTTTCATGCAGAGATCACATCATTAAAAGTCATTCAACTACAACACTGAATGAATGATTCTTTAGAAGTGAGAAAATATGAAGACATTTCACTGATTTCTTCATTATTACCTCCTGGTAGTTCATGTTTAATGACCTGAACTGTTGAATTTTCATTTCTATTGTACGTACAATGCCTACCAGTGAAGTATTTATGGATGCAACACAATGCTGAACTAACCATTCATGCGAAGAATTGCTGTGCTGTGAAACTGTATTATGAAAATAGCTTTATCATGCATTACATCTTTCTTGAAGCATGTAATTTGATTATGAATTTTTTATTTTTTAAATTTTGAATAACATTTCGTTTCAAACTTTGAATAGAGTCCAAAATTACATCTTGGCATTGTATAAAACATTTCTGTTATTTAGCATGCCAAAATTTAAAACAATGGTGAAGTTATAAGATTAAGTTTTTAAGCGTTAATTTTTTTTTGTTATGTTCATGAAGCAATGTAGCTAGTTTTCCAGAAATCTACTAATTCCAGAAGTCACTTATTCCATTGGTTATGTTACTGATGTAAAATATATCTCATTTCGACAAACGGACCCCAGTACATATTTTTAAGTTTGCTACTTATTCAGTTGGTCTCTTTTGATGAACTGCTAAGTTATGGGGAGGTAATCAAACTAGCACCAATTGTCAAGCAATGATGGGAGACGGCGGCGAGCTGGCAGAATCGTTAACGCGCCGGGAGAAATGCTTAGCGGCAATTTTTCTGGCTTTACGTTCTGA
>JAOPUL010002961.1:32975752-32986272 GCA_027564515.1 Octopus rubescens
GGGTCGACTTTGCCTTTCATCCTTCCGGGGTCGATAAAATAAGTACCAGTTTAAAACTGGGGTCGATGTAATCGACTGAACACCTCCCCCGAAATGGCTGGCCTTGTGCCTAAATCAGAAACCATTATTTATCTGGTGTTGGAAACATAAGTTAATATGAGGTTTTGATGGAAATTTTTAATTTAGATAACTTTAACCCTCTTCATACTATATTTCTGTAGACATACACTATCTTCGTTTCATTTAATTTTGAAAATAACGAAGAATTTAGTAAAATAATTGTCGTTATTAATCTGGTGTTTGGATCACAAATTAACCTGAAATTTTGATGGAAGGTTTAAATGACGCTGGGGTCGACTTTGCCTTTCATCCTTCCGGGATCGATAAAGTGAGTACCAGTCCCCTCCCCCAAAATTTCGGGCCTTCGTGCCCAGTATCGAAAGGATTTTGATGGAAGATTTTTTTTTATTAGAATTTCATTTCAAATAGGAAGTTTGTATCATTGAACTAAAGTTATAATTTCCATATTTTAATAATATGAAATAAGGTTGGTGTATTACCTTCAAGAGTACAGTCAATTACATTGATCCCAGCCGTTAACTGGTATTTATCTAATGAATGAAAGACAAAGTTAATTTTCAAAGTTGTACCTGGAGCATTTCATTTGAAGATGCAGATAGTTTTATCAATGCACAGGACTTCATTAAGTAGTTGTTTGATCAACTCTAAGCAGATGAAGAAGGATGATGTCAACATTTGTCAAAGGGATATATACTTTGTATACTAGTAAAGTGAAGTAACTCTGTCCTTAATGAAACACTGGGCTTAAAACACAAACACACATTCACACACACACATTCACACACATACACAGTCACACACACACACAGTCACACACACGCATTCACACACACACACATTCACACACATACATGCAAACATTCACACACAAACACACATACACATTCACATACACACACACACACACACACAATTAAGTATTGGTATTCTGTATATTAAATGTTTAGTCGATGTACAAACCTAATTAAAATGCAACGGAAGTATATAGAAAAACTGAAGATCTACAGATATATATATATATATATGTATATATACATGTATATATACACAAACACACGCACGTAAATTGAAAAATGGAAAAAAATATTGAAAAAATTAATAATAAAAGCATAGACCAGCAATTAATTGTAGAGTTGACTTGTCAATTATTCTATTGAAATTATAATCTTGAAAAAAAAAAAAATTATTTTCTCCATTCAAGATATTATCAAGAACTAAAATATTTAATGCAAATCTAAGTGACTTGATGTGTGTGTGTATAAAGTCAATTGAATGTCTGCATGCAGGCTCTTTTGTTAATAGATAAAAGTTTTGAATTAAAGATAGAAAAAATTAGGAAAAAAAGACTGGTGTATCAAGATACACACAGATATCTTTATTTTTATCTTTTACTGGTTTCAGTCATCAGACTGCAGCCATGCTGGGGCACCGCCTTCAATTTCTAGCCAAATGAATCGACCCCAGTACTTATTTATTTGCAAGCCTGGTATTTATTCTATCGATCTCTTTTGCCGAACTGCTAGGTTATGGGGATGTAAACTAACTAACACCGGTTGTCAAGCGGTGATGGCAGGGCAAACACAAACACAAGGACACACACATAGATATATATATACATATATATATATATATATATATATATATATATATATACAACGGGCTTCTTTCAGTTTCCGTCTACCAAATCCACTCACAAGGCTTTGGTCGGTTTTTATATCAGTTTTTATAAATCTTGTACTATATCAAAAGCAGTGATTCTCAACCATTTTTCTTAGCAATGGACCCTTTTGATGCCTATTTTACACAGGTGAACCCTCAGCCATTCGATGTTTAAAAAATATCTTATGGTATATTTATAATTAAATATTAGGAACTGTATAAAAATCGTTGAAATATTTTGTGTATTGTAGAAGGATAACCAATTTATTGTACGTAAATTTTAGACAAAATCTTATGTGGGCCCCTAAGGGCCACATGGACCCTGGTTGAGAACCACTGCTCTAAAGTAATGTAATAATAACTTTTCTCTCCCTTTCTCTTTTTAGCATTGTCTGTCCGATTCCTTACCAGGAGGTTTATTGGAGAATATGATCAGTCATCAGGTAAGTCCCTTATTTTTAAAAAAATTTTTATTATAAAATAAAGACCTCCTTAAGTGTCCTATTTTTCTCTGGCCCCCTCACTCCTCGTGAGTCTTATACAAGAGAAGTGAGACACCCTACAATTTATTACACATTTCTAAAAGAAATATATATATATATGTAAGGCATAGGCATGGCTGTGTGGTAAGAAGCTTGCTTCTCAACCACATGGTTTGGGGTTTTTATTGAATGACTAAGTCAGCCTTTGAAGTGAAGGTGCATATATATATATATATCATCATCATCAAGCGTCCATTTTCCATGCTGGCATGGGTTAAACGATTTGACTGGAAACTGGCAAGCCGGAGAGCTGCACCAGACTCCAGTTCGTTTTGGCTTGGTTTGTATGGCTAGATGCCCTTCCTAACGCCAACCTCTCCAGAGTGTGTACCGGGTGTTTTTAATGTGTCACTGTTATATATATATATATATATGTGTGTGTGTGTGACTGCATGGTAAAGAAGTTCATTTTGGGATCATATGGTTTGCATGGATACTGTCAGTTGAAGTCCTGTGATAGACAGAAACTGGAAGAAGCCTGTTGTGTGTGTGTTTGTGTGTTTGAGACTAAGTGTGTATACCCCTGTCTTGACATGTGCTAATTGCAAACCAAGCCTTACACCTCTATGAATGCATATCTAAGTTGTGTTCATTGTTCGAGAGAAAAGTTGGGCATAAGAGGAATTAGATGCAGCATGCAAGAAAGAAGACTGCACTGGTTTGGTTATGTGATGTGGTTGGATGAAGACAGCTTCATAAAGAAGTGCCGATCACTTAAAGTGAATGGGGACCCAGGAAGACATGGGATGAAGTACAGAAGGACGAACTCAGGACACTGAGCCTTATAGAAGGGATGACAGAGGACTGAGTTATCTGGTGCCTTGCTGTACTCAAGAAGACCTGACCTCCACAGCAGAGGTGTTAATGCTGCTCCCTCTGCTGAAGAGGATTGGCCTGCAAGAACCCTCTGCCAGTGGCACGTAAAAAGCACCCATGCTGGTGTCACATAAAAAACACCCAGTACACTCTGTAAAGTGGCTGACAGTTAGGAAGGGCATCCATCCGTAGAAACCAAGCCAAATCAGACTGGAACCTGGTGCAGTTCTCTGGCTTGTCAGCTCTGGTCAAATCATCCAACCCATGCCAGAAGATTTTGGTATTATTTATTCTCCATTACACATGTCTCATTTTCCAATAGGAATCACAAATATTTAGGCATGTATATAGGCATGTAAAGAATTTCCTATTTGAAAAGTCTTCAGAAAGAGAAAAATTTTATATTTTTCTTATAGGAAATTTTATAATACTTTAATAGGAAATTCTTTACATGTCTATATACATGTAAATATTTGTAATTCCTATTGGAAAATGAAACATGTGTAATGGAGAATAAATAATACTAAAAACTTCCATCTACCAAATTCAATCACAAGGCTTTGGTCAGCCCGAGCCTATAGTAGAAGATATGTGCCCAAAGTGCCACAACATGGAACTGAACCTAGAACCATGTGGTTGAGAAGCAAATGTCTTATTACACAGCCATGCCTGTTTTAGAAGACGAAGCCTCCACCTTTATAGACCACAACAATGGAAAATGTAGATACATGGGCAACCAGAGATTTGTGAAAGTGTAGTATGAATGCATCTATACTACACCTTCTGTGCAATCAAATTATGGAAGTGGCTGTATCTCATTAACCCAGATGCCTGTGATACCTCAACTGCTGAAATAAAAGGTCCACTGTCAGTTTGGGTGTTGGAGTTTGAATCCTGACTATATTACGAGGTCTGTGTATATATATATATATATATATATATCTTTTATCTTTTATTTGTTTCAGTTATCAGACTGTGGCCATGCTGGGGCACCGCCTTGAATATTTAGTCGAATAAATCGACCCCAGTACTTATTTTTTAAAGCCTGATACTTATTCTATCGATCTCTTTTGCCGAACTGCTAGGTTATGGGGACGTAAACTAACCAACACCAGTTGTCAAGCGGTGGTGGGGAACAAACACAGACACAAGGACACACACACATACATACGTATATATATATATATATGACAGGCTTCTTTCAGTTTCCATCTACCAAATCCACTCACAAGGCTTTGGTCGGCCCAAGCCTATAGTAGAAGGCACTTGCCCAAAATGCCATGCAGTGGGACTGAACCCAGAACCATGTGGTTATGGAGCAAACTTCTTACCACATGGACAAGGGTAAGTAGCTATATTATTCAAAGGAGTAGAAGTTCTTATGCTTGCAGTAGAAGAGACATAAAGAAGAAACATCACATATGTAAGCTAGTTACTGAAGCATTTTGGTGAGCGAATCTTTGTTTATCAGTCAAATAACTTTTGTTTTTTAGTTTTTTGAGTCAACCTAGGATATTTGTGAAAATAACAGAAACACTGTCCTTAGATGAGATCTATGTGAGTCTTACTTGAGCTTTGTAAAAAGTAAGACTAACCCTGAATTGCACCTAGAAAGTTCCCTTCCGAGGCACAAGTCCAGGCAAGGTTGATACAACAGATAGAGCATAATAGATAAGAGACAGGCCTAAAATATTTGAAAGAGATAGAGGAGAAGGAACAATATCAACCAGAAGAAAAGCAAAATTTCAGGAGTAAGGGTGGGATTGCACTTAGAAAATTTTCCTCTAAGGCACAAGTCTGAGCAAGGTTATTTGTGGAAGACCAGCAGTCACCATGCATACCAGTCTCCCCTCACCACATCACCGATGTTGTCCAAGGGAAAGGCAAAGGCCGATACAGCTTGGCACCAGTGAATTCACAACTCATTTGTACAGCTGAATGAACTGAAGCAACATGAAATAAAGTGTCTTGCTCAAGCACACAACTCACAGCTCAGTTCAGGAATCGAACTCACAACCTCACAATTGTAAGCCCGACACCCTAACCACTGAGCCATGCACCTCCACTGCTTTGTTGAGTGTCAGTAACTGATAAAGACTGAAGTATTTGGTTCTAAAGAGGAATCCTAGCCATTGGGATACAGATTTGGTAATGTTATATATATGAGGAATCACCATGACAAAAAAAATCATCAAAGATTGCTTTCAGGATTTTAGTTCTGTATTGTTTATCATGAAGGAGAGGAGGCAGTATAATACTGTTGTATGCATGTGGTCATTGAAAGGAAACTTTCAAGGTCTCCTGACATGGAATCAGTGTATGTCTGGCGTGTGTGTGTGTGTGTGTGTGTCTTTAAATTTGTGTTTGTCCTCCACCATTGCTTGACAAGCAGTGCTGGTTTGTTTATGTCAATGTAACTTACTAGTTTGGCAAAAGACTGATAGAATAAGTATCAGTCTTAAAAATAAACTAAGTACTGGGGGTGATTTGTTCGATTAAGCCCTTCAAGGCAGTGCTCCAGCACGGCTGCGGTCTAATGACTGAAACAAGTAAAAGATAAAAGATACAACAGTAAGCTATACCTCCCCATATCACCTGTTTACAATCTAGACATAGATAGACAACACAGAGCAGCACACAATGACACTTTATAAACAAACACACTAACAACTCGAACAGCTTCAACTCATAGAATAATAATAATAATGAACTTATTGTATCCAGTGCTCAGGTGCACTACAACTCATCAGAATAAGTAAGCGAAACTACATGAACAGTACATAGAATATGCACAGGAAGTGAACAGTGAATAACTCTTTAAAAAAAACGAAAAAAATGGGGATGGAGGGCATCAGGTGTACTGTTGGCGAATTTTAAGAAGCATGCAAGTTTTGAAGGATGTAATGTCTTGACAGTTAACAACTGATGCTGGTAGTTTATTCCATGCTTCAGCAATTCTGAGCATGAAAAAATATTTATGAAAGTTATGGGTACTGTGTTGCTTTTTTATTTTGTAAGCATGTCCATAAGTGTTAGACATATGGAATTCAGAAAGGTGCCCAAAGTTGTCATTGGAAAGATGGTGAATATTGTTGTGGATGTTACCAGATGGTGAATATTGTTGTGAACGTTACCAAATCAGTTACCAGTTTTAATGTGTCCATGCCCAGGGAAGCAAGACGTTCAGAGTATGGTAGATGCCTGATGGCGGGTATCCATCTGGCTGCACGTTTCTGAACAGTTTCCAGAAGATTGATATACCGAGCAAGATAAGGGTTCCAGACTGGTGATGCAAACTCTAAATGTGGATGTACCATAGTCATATACAGCTTTAAATAGATAGATATATAATGATCATAAAATTCATCCATGCATGATCAACTATAATTGATTTCAGGAGATGGAAGAATGGAAGTTATAATGTTCATGCCTTTTCCAAAATTATAGGCAGAGTAAGTGAGGTCACAGACTGGTTTTGCCAGCAGTCTACCATTTTTTATTACAGCTCTTAACAACTTATATAAAAATATCGGTATTATTTATGACAATGTTGTGACTGATGTAGGGCAATTCTCAGGGGGACACTTCAACTGGCTTTAATGATAAAGTGCCATGTTATATTATTACTTGTTGAAATTACACTACTTTTTATATGTATGACAAAATAAACCAATCATATGAAGAGTTAGTTTAGTCCACATTACTCCGTAAGGAGCATAGGGCTGGTTTCTTGGTTTCTCTGGTGTATATATTCCTCTCTGGATGGGATGCTGATCCATGGCAGGATTACTCATTTTTACTACCTGAGTGGACCAGAGTAATGTGAAATGAAGTGTTTTGCTCAAGAACACAATGCAGTACCCAGTCCAGGAATCAAAACCACAACTTTATGATCACGAGTCCAACACCCTAACCACTAAGCCATATGATGAGCAGGCTGTTTTAATATAGAAATTATTATTATTGTTTGTCTTTTTTGTTTTTTTATCTTTTATTTGTTTCAGTTGTATGACTACAGCCATGCTGGGGCACCGTCTTGAAGTGTACAGTCAAACAAATTTCTGCCAATACTTATTTTTAAGTCTGGTACTTATTCTATTGTTCTCTTTTGTTGAACCACTAAGCCACAGGGACAAACAAACCAACACCGGTTATCAAGTAGTGGAGAAACAAACATAAATCTCTCACACACACACACACACATATATATTACGGGTCTTCACACAGTTTCTGTCAATTAAATTCATTCACAAGGCATTGGTCATTCCAGGGCTAGAGAAAAAGATATTTGCCGTGTAGTGGGACTGAACCTGAAACTATGTAATTGCAAAGCAATATTCTTAACCACACAGCCATGCCTGCACCTTTCCTCTCTGCTTGAATAGGTGAGAGTGTTCCCAAAATTCTAAATATTTGTATTTGAATTGTTCAGAGCAATCTATTCTGATGGATACTTATCTCTTGCTAGCCTTTCAGCAGTAAAAAAAAGGAGTAATACCAATTTTATCAACAAAAGGAGAAATAAAGCAAGGAGGGCAACATGGTTTATCTTGTCAAACGAATATAAAACAGTTTGAATTCATGGCCTTGTGATTAGCATTCTAACATAGTTGTTTCCAAAAGCCAAAACCTACCAAAGGATGAAGGCACTGCCTAAGAGAGTATTATGAGTAAAGATGTCTTTAAAAGAGCCTTGGATTTTTATTATCCCATTGAAAGTTTTCTGCTACTATCTTTTAAAGTATTGTGTAATCCATTTTTCATGGTATTTCTATTGGGAAAGACATGAAAGATAATGTGTCATGTTAAGAAGGTGGTGGATTTAAAAACCTTGGGATTCACTGATGTGGAACTTTATCAGTAAGTTTACATATATCAAATTTAACAATAAAAGCACTGTGTAATACCTTCCTTTTTGAAATTGGATCGGATTGCCAATACTCAGTCCACTGCAGGATAAAGACCTCAGCATTTTCTCTCCACCAACCATGATTCAGTGTGGAGACTGTGAATTTGAGCTTGAGATCATACTGGTTTCATGAGCCTAATCTGTCACACTGGCTCAACATGGCTTGCCACAAGGATACAGTTTTTTATACTCATACCCAGGAGTACTTAAGTCAATTACATCGAGGCCCAGTACTCAACTGATTCTTATTTTATCGACCTCGAAAGAATGAAAGGCTAAGTCAACCTCGGCAGAATTTGAACTCAGAAGGTAAATGCGGACGAAACATCGCTAAGCATTTCGCCCAGTGTGCTAATGATTCTGCCTTAACAATACCTTCTTTAATTCTAATTAATAAATCAATATGTTTGATTTATCTTATTACAGAAGTAAAATAAATCAGATGAGGAATTCAGTCCCACTGCATGGCACCTTGGGCAAATGTCTTCTACTATAACCTCAGGCTGACCAAAGCCTTTTGAGTGGATTTGGTAGACGGAAACTGAAAGAAGCTCATCATATGTATATGTGTGTATGTGTGAGTGTCACCACCACTTGCCAACTGGTGTTGGTGTGTTTACGTCCCCATAACTTAGCAGTTCAGTAAAAGAGACCAATAGAATAAATACCAGGGTTTTAAAAAAAAATAAGTACTGGGGTCGATTCATTTGACAAAAAATTCCTTAAAGTGGTGCCCCAGCATGGCCACAGTCTAATGACTGAAACATGTAAAAGATAAAAGATTATGATGTTCATTTTACCCAACTGCATTTCCAACATAAGAGAAGTGTAATTACCCACACAGCCAGAAACCAAAACTAGGTGATGTATTCAGTGCGTTGAGAACTTTACCGTATGATGTATATCTAGTTCACACACAACGTAATGAGAAATCATCACAATGTTCCATTTTTAATTTTGTAGGCTATTTTATTATTTCATATTTCATGGGAATAATGGGTATAGGTGTTGAGGGAATTCAAAAAGGTTGCAGTTTTCCAAAACGATAGTGGGGGTGGGGGGTGAAAAGTACATACAACATGAATTTTTATAAGTACACACTGACATAGCTAAACTAGGTGAATATAATTGCATTTAGTTTATGGTCTTTTGTAAAATGTCAAATAAGCACAATATAGCCAATCATCTATATATTTCAGATTAATAAGGTCGATAAGTCTTCAAATATGTTATAATTTTAATTCTTCATCAGGTTGACATTTAAGTCTTTATTAACCCTTAATGACCTCTGAAAACTATGAAGCCAAAAATTCTCACGGAACACTAAAGCATAATTATCGACCAAAGTCAACATAATGAATACATGCCAAAATACAACATCAGCACTCTTATGAAGTAAATGGATTAATGAGGATATGTAACAGCAGTCTGTTATATTATAAGACTTGAGGTGATGAAGTAACAACAAGAGGAGGGTGAGAAAATAGAAGAGAGAGATAAAGGTTGTGATTTACGACATCTTTCAAATAACAGCTACCGTAAAAATAATAAAAAAAACTATAAAAGAAGGCAAACTTTATATTGGATTTTTATCACCAAGACATTTTCATAACCACGTACACAGCAAGCAAGTGAGTGAGTGTGTGTGCATGTGTTTTATGTTAGCAATGTTAGGTGCACAACATTATTTATGTTGTGAACTCTTATGTAAATGGAAAATGATGATGATGGTGAGGATACCTTATCTGTAAACCAATGATGGAAACTCTAAAGCAATTTACTTGACTTGCTATAAATAACAGCCAAATTTCCCTCAAATCTCACCTTCGGGGAAAAAAAAGATAGATACATTGGATAATGTAGTTCTAGATATATATTGGGCAAATGACCATGAGATTGCACCTAGAAAGTTCCCCTCCAAGGCACAAGTCCGGGCATGTTGTTTGCAGAAGACCAGCAGTCATTAATGCATACCAGCTCCACACCACCGATGTTGTCCAAGGGAAAGGCAAAGGCTGATACAGCTTGGCACCAATGACGTTGCAACTCATTTCTACAGCTGAGTGAACTGGAGCAGTGTGAAATAAAGTGTCTTGCTCAAGAACACAATGCACAGCCCAGTCCAGGAATCGATCTCATAACCCCACGATTGTAAGCTCAATGCTTTTACCACTAGGAGGTGGTCACTGTCAAGACGCTTTTTGATCATAAGTATCTAAAACTACCTTGTCCAAAGAAGGGCATTATTTTGATATGTTGGTTTTAGAGTATGTCATAGTTTCTATCAGAGATAACAAATATTGATAAACATGGCACAATCTATAATAAATCTAATACAATCCTTCAGTTTTCCTTAATATCTGACCCATGTCATATCAGTGAATTCATTTAAAATATTGAATCTTCCTTTATATATATATATACACACACATATATATCATCATCATCATCCTTTAACGTCTGTTTTTCCATGCAGACATGGGTTAGACGGTTTTGGCTGGAAACTGGCAAGC
>JAOPUL010002961.1:33024708-33037413 GCA_027564515.1 Octopus rubescens
TTGAACCCAGAACCATGTGGTTGGGAAGCAAGCTTCTTACCACACAGCCACGCCGCGCCTATATATATATATATATCATCCCATACTTACATATAGGGGTGGGTTTTCTTGTCTTAACATTGCATGATAATCGTAAAATGATTCTCACTGTCATTCATTTCCAAAGTTCTATAGAAGCATTTATAGCCATGGTGAAATATTACCTTACTTAGGAAAAGGTTAGTGTTATTGACAGGAAGGCCGTCCAGTTGTAGAAAATCTTCCTCAGTAAACTCTGTCCAACCCATGCAAGCATGGAAAAGTGAACATTAACCTGATGATAATGATGATAAATGATTCTATATCAATGAATTGGTTGATTGCCTGCAGGAGAAAATAACTGCACTGATATATATAAGTTATGCAAATGGATGATTCCTAAAAGAGTTAACAGTATTGTGTTATTTGTTGAAGAAATCAAGGTGAAATGTACACCAAGGAAAATTTGGGATCAAGTAGTTTGATTATATCTAATCATATCTGAGAAGATTGGTACTTTATAGGTGAAATAAAACAGTCAAAACTCATGAGAAAAGGCTATACTCAGATTTGTCAAACGCAAGGTAGCATGGCAAAACTGACCTCAAATTCCATCAGCTGATAGTTTCTTAGTTTAATCTTTTATGTATTCAAGTAGCAGTACCTTTTCTATAAAATATCTCAGCATGATATTCAGTATTTTATTTATGCTGTTGTAATGAATTACACAACTCATAGGCTGTTAATATAATTTTTTTTAATTAATAAGAGCTACTTAAATGTAATACAATCATCATCATCATCATCATCATCACCATAATCATTATTTCTTATGGTTTGAAAGAACTGCAAATCAGCTTCTCTTTATTTATATTGACCCTGTATTAGCCATACTGGAAATAGCAGCAAAACCATTTTTCAGATTACACCTCACCTTCTAATAAAAAGAAATATTGGATATTGTGGTCCTGAATTCTCTACACATGGGGAAAAAACAGGATGGTCCTCTGATCATAAGCCTGTTCAATCAGGGGTGATCTAGAGGCTAAACAACAACAATCTGAAGAACTAACAAATTATGACAGAATACTATATCAACCATGAAAACACATTCAGAAACAGTCAAAGCAAAAACTATTGTTGCAGTACATGTGACACAACTTGAAACTTTTATGTAATGTATTTACCTTAATAATAACTACTCAACTTGGGGACACATTTATACACAAACCTTAGTTCCCATTTTGAAAATGTACCACATATCCTCATATCAGTTGTCGATTGTGTGATACTTTTATTTATGCAGTGCTATCTATGACTTTCAGATATAAAATCTCAGCTAGGAAAAGGACAACCTGAATGTGTTCTAACAGATATCTGAGTATGATCCATAGTATGTGTAGGCAAAATAAAAAGAAGAGGTTGGTAAAAAAGCCAAACTTGCTATCTTCTATTTGGTTTTTGAGCCTATCCTCACCTATGGCCATGAACGCTAGGTAATGAGCAAAAGAGTGAATACAAGTGGCCAAAATGGGATTCCTCCAAAGGATTTCTGGAGTAACATTACTCAACAGGATGTGTAGCTTGCAGATCAGGGAGTATCTCTGGATCAAGCTGCTACTTCTCTGCAGTGAGAGGTCACAACTGTCATACTATTGACTTATGGTTAGAATGTCGCAGGAAAGGAATTTTTCTAGCCAAACCAACTAGGGGTAGACCTTGAACAAGATAATTAGATAATATCCATGGTCACAGTTGGTCATGCTCGAGAATCCAGCAGAAATGTTAGTTGCTTCTGATAGGACCCTATAGAGGAGGTGGATGAGGACTCTACTCTCATGACCCTTCCAGGAAAATAGTGGGTAGTGAAAACGGATGGATGAATGGAAAATAAGTATTAGACTTCAAAAGATGTGCTTTTTGACAAACAAAAAAAAGCAAATACGATTGTTGTGTTTTAGCTGCCAGATCAGAATTTCACAATTTCACACTTGGAATTTGTTTTGTTTTTTTTTTTGTTTTTTTTGCAAGCTTGTATTGAATGATTGGGTCTACAACATATGTTTCCAAATATCTCAGTTCTGTGTCACACTATTTGTAAATGCTCTAAATCTTTCTAATTCTAAATCTATCTACTCCATTTTACCCACCATGCTCATCATCACTTTATCACATTTTCTCACCAATCATGCACCATTTCATTTACTTGTCTCTCATTAAACATTGGATCAATGTGTTAATAGTCATTCTATCTCTCAATGCATAAACTTACATTTTCTGAAGAAATAAATAAAACAAATTTGTTTCTAGGATTCTTGAAGCTGTAAAGTGGCACGAAAATAAGAAACAACTTGCCAAACAAATGAACCAACTCAGTATCATAAAATACCAGCTGATTAATGGTCAAAGAAGTTACACTCAAAAAAGCAATCAAATAGGCTTGGATTTAAAATCAGATAACTTGAAAATGAAAGAAACAGAAAGACAAAAATCAGAAAATGAAACCCAGGATAAACCCGGTAAAAAAACAAATAAAAAAACAATGAAACATAGCAAATCAACTGTGAAGAAAAAGCGAAATGCTCCGGTTTCAGGTAATTGGAATTATGAAAAATGTACAGACAAAGGAACATTTCACAAATACATTCCTCAATTAAAAGATGATTTTCCAAGAGATCCTTATACACAAATGCCAAATGTTTCTGGTGCCAATAAATATTATGATGGCAAACATAAAGATACATCTGAAATACCTGAGAGATTACTTAAATATCTTGACATGGAATTTGATATACCTGACTTACCACAAGAAATTATTGCCAAGGCTTTATCAAAAGATCCATCATTACTTGAACGTCCTGTTGTCTTCAACAGTAAAAATGTTCTTGATGTTCAAACAAAATTACAACCAGAATGCAATACAAATTTGAAACATGAAATCGGTCTTCATCTTTCCAATGACTGTTCATCATATTCATTTTTAAATGCCTTACAACCAGAGACCAAAATGCTTCTCATGGAGTCACTTGGTGATAAAATAATTAAAACTCCTTTGAAGAAAAAAAGTAAAACTTCACCAAAACAAAATCATGTTTACAAATATAATTTCTGACAAATTGTGATAACTATCTAAAAACTATTTTTTTATCAACCTGGAGGGAATGGTTTTTATTAACTTTACTCAAACAATATTATATATATATTTTTTAATTAGCTTAAAATTTTAAAAATACATATTTTCATTAATGA
Source organism: Octopus rubescens (assembly GCA_027564515.1). Classification (NCBI taxonomy): domain Eukaryota; kingdom Metazoa; phylum Mollusca; class Cephalopoda; order Octopoda; family Octopodidae; genus Octopus; species Octopus rubescens. Next base: position 33,027,976 of record JAOPUL010002961.1, read on the forward strand.
GGAAATCCTTTTGCTTTAATCTTTTCTTTTAAGCTTATCTGATTAATTCAGGAGCATATTTGTTAATCCTCTGTAAGCTTCAAACACTAACTAATATCTAAATCTCTATAATGCTAAATTCTGGAAGTAATATATTTCCATGAAATATGAATTTTCACTCTGAGAATAAAAATATTGAAATATTTCTAGTTTCAGTGTTTCATTAAAAAAAAAAACAACAAAAAACAAAACAAACGATGTCTTGTATATTTATTCTTAATATGACTCTACAGATTCAAAAATACTAATTGTTGTGTTTGTCACAGAACAGCTTCTCCTTTACAACGGCTATGTGTTCATAGCATACTTGATTCATTAGTAGACGAAATACAGAATTCCTTGTGCTAATGAATCAAGTGTGTTATGAACACAGTCATCGTTAAAGAGAAGCTGTTTTCCTATGACAAACACAACAGTGATTAGCATATTTGGGCTCAAATCTGCCAGTATGAATTAAGAATAAATATGCAAGTCATCATTTCAAATCTCACCATTCACTGTGCAAATAATGATTTATGATTTTTAAAAATGTTATCAAATAACTTCAAGAATTACAAATTACAAAAATGTATTATTTAGAAGGTAGCAAATATATTTATTAAAAATTTAAAAAAAAAGAGTGCAAATATATTAATTTTAAAAAAATCATAATCTAATCGAATGACATGAATAAAATTAAGAAAACTGTTACATTTCAGATTCTCATTAGATGAGTTTTCTTCTTCCACTCTATCTTGATACAGGAATAGATTTCCTTTATGTTCTGGAAACAGCAATCTGTCTAGAGAAATTGCTGATCTCAAACCAAATTAAATATTTATGTATCAGAAGGAACCAGTGATCTCAGGTCCAACTTGGTGTGTTAAGATAAATACATCCAGTCTACTACAATGGCATTAAGAAGTACCTAAATTATAGAAAATATATTTTTAATTACAAAAAAAAAGTCCAGACATTCTGATAATAGATACAGTAAAAATTTTGCACCAAAAGCCAATTTGAGAGTTTCTCCCATGGTATCTATCACAGTATACTTTGTTCTAACAGAACATCTATGTTTAAGTGGAGATAAATATTGCTTCTCGGTATTAATACTGCCTCTGTCGCTAATATATATGTTTTAACACGCTCACTGGCTAATCACAACACCAGCGCCTGTTCTGGCACTGTTTTTCTATATATCAGGTGGGGAGGTGAGTTGCTGCTATCTCTAGCGGTTGAGCCTCCATCATTGATGAAACCAAGAAAGGTCGAAATCACGTGATCTAGTGGTCTTGTCGCTGGAGATGGCAGGGATTTATCTCCCCACTAGTGATATAAACAAGAGTGCATTTTGCACCAAAAGCCAATATGAGAGTTTCTCTCATGGTAATTACCGCAGTATAGTTTGTTCTAATAGAACATTCACGTTTAAGTGGGGATAAATATTACCTCTCAGTATTAATACAGTAAGAATTATGTTGATGCAGTTTGTTTTAGATGGAGGTTATCTCTGGTCAAACAGACTTATGATCAAAGGCATTCAAGCCATGGCCATCCAGTCTTTTCAGACATATTTTATCTTAGACTACTACATTATCCAATATTCTTCCACTTTTTCTAAAACAGTAGTATGATTTTAAAAGATCTAGCTGCTATTTTTTGCAGGTTACACAATCCCAGAGGTTTTATCATTAAAACAAGTAAGAGTAAATTTCTATATGTTGATAACACCTAGAAGAAAGTGCTCCCTTACCATTCACCAAAGTGAATGGAGCTTTGTCCAAGAGGAATTGATGTCATCAGATAGTATCCAATGATTATTGGGTGTTTCAACACTGAACCGTAACACCCTCCCATTGGTGGGTCAGCAGAGATGGCCAAATTGCTGCTCCGCATCTCCTCCTGGCTTCCAGCTTATACATAATACTAGATGCAAACATTTCCCATTTTGTATATTTCAACAAATTACTCTTCAGATATAGGTGCAGGCATGGCTGTGTAGTTAAGAAGCTTGCTTAGTAACCACGGCTTCAGGTTCAATCCCACTGCACGGCCCCTTGGACAAGCATCTTCTAGTATAGCCCCAGGCCAACCAAAGCTGTGTGAATAAATTTGGTAGACAGGAACTGTGTGAAAGCCTATCATACTTTCTTCTCCCTTAAAACTATACCCCATTCAGTTGAGACGTTTTCTCTTGCAAGTACTTGGTGACCTCACCACTGCTGGTGCCATGAAGAAAGCACCTAGTACAGCTTTAGAAACCATGCCAAAGCAGATGCTGGAACTTGGCACAGCTCTCTTGCTCATCTGTTTGTGTCAACCGACTAACCCAGTGGTTCTCAACCGGGGTCCATATAAGATTTTTGAAGATCCACAATAGTATTTTAAGGGCCCCTGAAAAAATGTTGCTTTAGATGTATGTATTGCAAGAAACAGCTAGGTTTCTTTCTCAAACATTTTACATAGTTCAACCTGCACAGGTTAACGTGTGAAAAACAAAAGAGGAATTATAAAACTATTTATTACACATCGAATTAGCTATTGGGGTCCACCAGAATAGAATAGTAATCAAAGTGGTCCACAGATAAAAAAAAAATGGTTGAGAACCCCTGCAAGTATGGAAAAAAAAGGGGACGCCAAATGATGATGGTGGTGGGTGTGTTTGTCACCACCACAACTGCTGTTGGTTTGTTTATATCCCCACATCTTAGCGGTTCGGTAAAAGAAACTGATAGATTTTAAAGTTTAGTACATATTCTAAGAACTGAGATTGATTTGTTTGACTAAACCCTTAAAGCAGTGCTCTAGCATGGCTGCAGTTCAACGACCGAAATAAGTAAAAGATATGTTGTTACTTCATTGTTCTTAACTAACTGAACTTATAAACATTATTAGGACTCTATCACTGTAGACCCACAGAAAATAACTAGGCTAAAATGGTTCATTCCTGGCAGATACATAAGTTGGTAAGACAAAATAATTGACTTGTGCTTTAGTTCATGTTTTGATATAGAGATTGTGCAAGACAATTCCCCACATACTTGCTTCCTCTTATGTAATTGGAAAATTATTGAGTCTCAAGATTGACTCTCTTCCATGAAAGATATGGGGATGTAAACAAACCGACAAGAGAGCTTCTATGTGGTCATGGAAGCTGCAAGAAATAGCAGCCAATTCTCCCTTAACCCTTTTGTTACCATATTTCTGTTGAAATACACTGCCCTTATTTCAATTTATTTTGAAAATAATGACGAATTTAGTAAAATAACTCATTATAAAATTGGTATTTTTCAGGCAGCAAGCTGGTAAAACCATTAGCACAGTGAGCAAAATGCTTAGCAGCATTTTTTTCATCCTTACATTCTGAGTTCAAATTCCAATGAGGTCAACTTTGCCTTTCATCCTTTCAGGGTCAATAAAATAAGTACAAGTGGAGCAATAGAACCAAAGTAATTGACTTACCCCCTCCCCTGAAATTGCTGGCCTTGTGCCAAAATTTGAAACCATTATTAAATTGGTGTTTGGAACATAAATTAACATGAAACTTTGATGAAAGGTTTTAACTTAGATCACTTTAAAACAGGAAAGTTTATATCATAGAAATAAGGCCGGTCTCAGACGGGTTGGTATCAAAAGGGTTAAACCACAACCTACCACCTTGAAAAGGTAGAGACAGAAGATAATGTAGTTCTATATACATAATGCCTTAGAGAAAAATGGGATGTCTATGGCTGAAACATAGTTGGTCATAGGCCCAATATGTCCTGGCTGACCTGTCATAAACAGGAACATCACTAACAGCTACAAGAAAGCTTAAGATAAATGTCCAATTTAAGAGATATTGTTGTTGAATGTGACCTATAAGAAAGAAGTATATCTTTTAATCTGTGAAGATTTTAGGAAATGAAATTTGAAAAGAAATACAAGAATATATAAATAGTACAATTAAATAATTATTTTCTTTTTAGCAGCAATATCTAAATATCTACAAACAAAAATGAATGAAAAGAATTAAATATACACACAAACATATACATACTTTTGAGATGTGTGTGTGTGTGTGTGTGTGTGTGTGTGTACATAACAGAGTTATTAGTGAGGAATTATTAATCTGGGCAAAATACTTCATAAGCTTTCTGTTAGCACACCAGGCTAACAGTGTTGTTTAGACTAGTAAAGAACTCCACGTGTTCCTGTGGTAGGGACTGAGGTTATATAGTTCATCACCATTCTATATTGTAAATCCGGTGATGTCCAGTTGTACTGGTCATTACATATTATTAACTTTATTGCAGTAAAATTGACTTACAGTTGTTTCCAGTAGTCATTATAGATTTGTTATTAATAGGTTTACTTAATTGGTTGAGAAAATTTTAACGACCTAAAAAATTAATGCTACTTTTAATGGAGTCATTTCTAGTTATAACAAGCTGGTTATAACACTGAAGGAATGGTATAGACATGGGGAGGTGAGTGGAAGAGAGATATACATAGAGAGGAAAGGGGAAGTTATGATTTGGTGGAGAAGGACAAAGATAGAGAAAGGGAAAGAAGGAATGGGGGTGGAGTAGAAGGAACAGAGAAAATAGAAATAGAACGCAAGGTCAAAGGATGGCCGAAATTAGATAGGTACTGTCACAAGACTATTAGTGTTTTTAGGTCAGATAGTTTCCAAGGATTGTGTTGAAATTTGATATAGACCACTTCTACACAAGGTCAACTTAAACCTTTAATATTTGATCATTTTACCATCGTCTAGTGGAGGAGCAGTGTAGAGAATGAATTAGATATCAGCAACTACCTTATTATGATGGGAGATTGAACCAAATCGTTTTCATAGATCCCTCTGTTTTATATTGTGAGGATCTATGGTTTGATTTTTCTTCCCACTATCGTGCCGTTTACGCTTATTCCCATCTAGGTTGTCATTCTCCTGTGGCCCTACCTTAAGGTGAATATTTGTATTAGGTTTCCTGTTGTATCTATTGCTCCCACCATTTGAGAACCCTCCTGCATTACCTCTCCAGCCTGAACTTGAATCAAGTTTTGTAGGTGATGTGATATCATTACTCATACAAGAGTTGCTATGAAGGATATATTGCATTTTCCCCACTATAACCGGCCTCTATTAATGTTATACTATAGTATCCCTTATATCTTTTAAAAATATCCCCATTTACTGATAGCCTGGATATTCTAGCGGACACCCTGCACCCCTGGGGATAGAATTTATGATACTTTTCAGATGATTGGACCCTCTACTCACATACTTTAAGGTTTACATTTTGCTTATGGAAGGGGTGGTGTAATCCAGTATTAAGGTCGAGTGTGATATCCAGAAAGTTAACTCTACTATACTCAGTTTCTATTGATATCTGGAGTCCTAATCATTTAAAGAAGTTTATGAGTTTCTTCCTATGCTTCTCTAGTGTACGTTACAATTTTGTACTGTAAATAGTGCGTCGTCCCTGCATAATCTCCCCCCCCCCAGTTAGGAACTTCTCGCCTATGCATCTTAAAATGTAAATGCCTACTAGGTTGGTTGCTTGGGCTGAATCGCTTGAACCCATAGTTATGTCAATCTTTCCTCGTCCATATTCTATAATTGTTTTCCTAGCTTCTATTATATCTATTTCTTCCCTTGTAATCCTAGAGTATTTCCTATCAGAGATTAGTGCCTTATTTAACAGTATGGAATTGATGGAAGCATAGTAATTGGATATGTCTATTTGTGTTTGAATGAATTTTGTGTTTTCTTTATCCCTAATGTTCGTAAACCAGTGTAGCACCTCAAATGAGTTAGACCCCAAATCCAGCTTTGTCCTATTTCTAAGAATGGGTATGTGCCTGTCAATTATCAATTTACTAAGTCTTCCTAAATCCGACTTGGACGGGCATATAAGCCTGACTGTGGGTTTGGTAGTAAAGTTAGGTTTGTAATCTTTTAAAATAATCCTCGGTGTCTTAGGTTTGTACGTTTCTGTTCAGTCATCTATACCGATATATATATACATATATATTGTTCTTGTTTTTATAACAGGGCATTTGTACACAACATAGAGAACCAAACAAAATAGTAAAGTTGTACAAATATATGGATATATTACATGAAATAAGAAGTATTTATGACAAAATTTCTTAACATTTTTTCTCTCACACACACTGCAAATAAATATAAGAAACTTAGATGCTTAAACAGACGCTTCATATTATAAGACGGTGTCACAAAAATGCTCATTTTATTTAATATGTTTTGCAATACAGGCTTCGTTCATCTTTAATGAAATAAAATTAATCTCTTATTTAAATCTAAAAAAAATATTATAAACAATTTTATTTTTAAAAAAAATGTAATATATACAATTTTATTTAAATCATCGAAAACAAATGTCTTAAAGGAGTTTAAAGGGGAAAAAAGATATGTCTTGCTGAAACCCTTTGTTATAAATCAAATAATTACAAATGATTATTTAAATCTCTGAAAACAATTTAAAATTCATTTCTTCTTCTTCTTCATCTAAATCTTGGAACTTCAGTGAAACTTGTTGTATTGTTAAAGATTCAATGGCTGCCAACAACTCATTTATCCTTGGGTAGAAAAGAAAACTAATTAGAGCAGTTCTAATAATGCTCTAGTTCAGTGGTTCTCAACCGGGGTCCATATAAGATTTTGTTGTTAAAATTTAATCTACAATTCACAAAATATTTTTTTTTTTTTTTACAATTCCTAATAATATTTAATGATAAAAATATAATAGGATTTCTTTAAAACATCGAATGGCTGGGAGGGACCATCCAAGGAAAATAGGAATAAATGGGGTCCATAGGTAAAAAATGGTTGAGAAACACTGCTCTAGTTAAATTATTCAAAATAAACAAAATGTTTATTTATTTCTGTTATTTAGAATACTGCATAATAATTAAAATCAAACACATTTTTGAAGAGATTAGAAACATACATCATCATTTTCATCTTTGCTTATGCTACATGAATGAAACACTAATAATGGGTTTTTTTCCCAAAACAATATGTAATTATCTGTGGTTCCCCTAGTGTCTGCAGCTATTATATTGTTTTGGAAACAATCATTTATCTCCTATCTTTTATTTGTGTCTGTCACTGGACTGCGGCCATGCTGGGGCACCACCTTAAAAGTTTTTTTTTAGTTGAACAAACTGATCCAAGTGCTTATTTCTAAGTGTGGTACTTATTTTATTTGTCTCTTTTTGCTGGGATGTCCATTTTCCATGCTGGCATGGGTTGGACGGTTTGACCAGATCTGCCAAGCCGAGGGGCTGCACCAGGTTCCAGTCTAATTTGGCTTGGTTTCTACAGCTGGATGCCCTTCTTAACGCCAACCACTTTACAGTGTATGCTGGGTGCTTTTAATGTGCCACTGGCAGTGGGTTCCTGACACTCGTGCTTTTACGTGGCACCGCCACAAGTGCTTTTTACGTGGCACCACATAGGCGATCGGTAGCCAGACGGACATATAGAACAGGGACGGATGACACACAGACACACAGATATATATATATATATATACACACACACACACACACACATATATACATGCACGCATATAAATACACACAATGAGTTCCTTTCAGTTTCTGTCTACCAAATCCATTCACAAGGCTTTGGTCAGCCTAGGGTTATAATAGAAGACACTTGCCCAAAATCTCTTCTGGTTATATCTATTCAAATCTTCCATGGTTTATATATGTGCAAACTTATATATGTGCAATTAATTAAATTAATTCTTATAAACAATTTTAAAATATCAAAAAGTGGTTGGCATTAGGAAGGGCATCCAGCCATAAAACCATGCCAAAACATACCTCGCTGATGCTGGTGCCACATAAAAAGCACTCCGTCCACTCTGTAAGGTGGTTGGCATTAGGAAGGGCATCCAGCCATAAAAACCATGCCAAAACATACCTCGCTGGTGCTAGTGCCACATAAAAAGCACTCAATCCACTCTGTAAGGTGGTTGGCATTAGGAAGGGCATCCAGCCATAAAAACCATGCCAAAACATACCTCGCTAGTGCTGGTGCCACATAAAAAGCACTCAATCCACTCTGTAAGGTGGTTGGCATTAGGAAGGGCATCCAGCTGTAGAAACCATGCCAAAACAGACAGCGAAGCCTGGTGCAGTCTTCTGGCTTGCCAGCTCCTGTCAAACCGTCCAACCCGTGCCAGCATCGAAATGGACGTGAAATGATGATGAACTCTTCTACAAACAAACACCCACACACACACACACATACACGAACCTACTAAATAGACAATAGATTCTGATAATTTTGTTTATATATAATTATCTATGGCTTCTGTCTGTCATTAATGACCATGGATAAAGGTCCTAGTTGTCTGTCTCAGGTCAAACAATGTTGTCTGTGACTGAACAGTCTGATGCATGAATGGCAGTCTCAGTCACATAAGCCACACTTATAGGCTGTCCCAGTGCTGTTTGAATTGTAGTGTTCTTCTGTGGATTTGCTTTTCTTCCAGTGCATTCATCAGTCTCTCCAGTATCAGGAAATTCAGTATGATTCAAGCTTGGGGAGTATGGTATGGAGAACAGGTTGTTGCCCAGGCAGCATGTTCCCCTTCTCCACATCATTGATGGATCCAAAGGAACAACATGGTCATCACAATTAGGCACCAATGTCATTGCAGGAGTTGCCAGAAAAAGGTTGTAGACAACATTGGACTGCCTTAGAGACTCCAACTCACGATTTTTCTTCAGTGTTTACTCCCACACCCTTTTCCATGGCTGGGTAAGACTGCAGGGCAGCAGAAGTTTGGAATCAGGGTTTTTCTTCCCCTAGCAGGGTTGTCCCCACCCCCAGGCTAATGAGTTTCATATGCCTAACTAACTTGCTAATTAACCCATAGCTGGAACCCCAACAGGTACTACTATTCTGGGTCAGAGTAGACCTGGGGAACAATAGAAGATAAGAGGTGGCCCCACACTCCTTGAAACCCTCAAACTCCCAAATCAGGGAACCACAACTGGATGCAGTTTAAAGTCATACGCAGGACATTTTATATATAAAATTCCTGTAAACACAATAGTGTTGGCTATTGCAGCAATACATCATCCAATGTAATTATTATCACACACACATATATATATATAACAAAATTTACTCCAAGCTTGCGTGGAAAGCGGACGTTAAAGGATGATGATGATGGATAAATTCAAATAGATGTGTGGAGGAAAGTAGATAAGAAAATCCCATTTTTGCAGCAATCAACAACTAAGATAGGGACACAAAAACTTTGAAGCCATTATGAAAGTTTACCTTCTGCTTAGTTGTCTAGTCTTTTGAAAATTTTTCACATAGATACAAGAACATATTTATGGTTGGAATTGATGGAATAATTACTTTATAAGAAAAGAAACTGA
>JAOPUL010002961.1:33075249-33091812 GCA_027564515.1 Octopus rubescens
ACCAAGGCCTTGTGAGTAAATTTGGTAGGCGTAAACTGACGTGGACATATGTCTGTCTGTCTGTCTGTATGTATGTATGCACATACATATATGGATGAAGTGATACATACACAAAAATACATACATATACAGTGACCTGCAAAAGTTTACAACACACAGTCAAAAATCCAAGTTTACATATATTGAGTTAACGCAGGTTAATGAAATTTTCACCATTTATGAAGTTTTTTGTAATAAATTCAATGCAATAATCAGAATAACATAACAATGAACAGAAACAATTTTATATGGAAAAAAGTTGAACTTCAAAAAGCAAAAGTTTACAACACATTTATACAATCAAATCTGTATTTAGTTGCATAACCCTTGTTGATGATGAGAGCTTGCAGGAGCTTTGAATAGTCTCCTAAATACTTTTTACATATGGTGGGGCTTATTTTTCCCCATTCTTCTACACAAATTCTTTTCAATTCTTGTAAGTTATGCGGGTTTCTTTTTTGAACTCTGAGTTTCAATTCTTTCCACAAATTTCTGATTGGATTAAGGTCTGGAGATTGACTTGGCCATTCCAGAACATTAATACCATTTGTTTTCAGCCAATTCAAGCTTTGCTGCGTGCTTTGAATTATTATCCTGTTGAAAGGCCCATCCTTGTTCCAAGTTTAGGGAGCGAATTCTTGGTATTAAACAACTCTCTAAAATCTCCCTGTATTTTTCGCCATCCATTGTTCCTTCAATTACTTCCATTCTTCCAACACCTGATGAGCAAAAAACAAGTCCATACCATTACTGATTCACCTCCGAATTTGACTGTAGGGATAGTATTCTTTGGTGCGTATTCCATGCCATTATTTCTTCAAACCTTGCTGATCGAATTTCTACCAAAAAGCTCTATCTTTGTTTCGTCAGACCAAACTACGTTTTTCCAATATGTTGCCAGTTCATTTAGATGTTTGTTTGCAAAAGCCAAACGAGTTTTAACGTGACGTTTCTTAAGCAATGGAGTCTTTCTTGGAAAACGAGAAAAGAGATCATAACATCAAAGTGATCTACTAATTGTATCCTTGCTCACATGTACTTCACATGCTTGCAAGTCTTCCTGCAGACCCTTGAGTTTAGTTTGTGGTCTATTACTAGCTGTTCTTGCAAGTTTTCTTGCTGTACACTCTGCTAATCTATGTGGGTGACCGGAGCGGACTAGAGGGAGGATGGAATTGCGAGATTTCCACTTACGTATTATCGTACCAACTGAACTCAGAGCTGTGCAGAAATCTTTCTGTACCCATTGCCACTCTTATGAAGGTCAACAATATGCTCACGGAGGTCTGGACTAATTTGTTTATTTTTACCCATGATGATGATATTCACTCTACAGTGATATTGTCAGAACTGATGCAATGGCTATAAATGCTCACAAACGAAACTTCCTGAATATTCTAGAACACTGTAGATATTCTGGGAAAAATAAATCGTTTTTATTCAAAACTAGCAGGCGTACCTGGCGTTGCTTAAGTGTTTTGTTGAACATTGCAAAAGCTCCGACAAAAAAGCTTGAATGCGGTCACTAAGTTTATTGCCACTAATCTAAGCAATGTTATGGCTACAGCAATTCAGTTTAAACAAGCTTACTTTCCTGATATGGTTAATTCCTTTTTGAAGCCATTAAATATTGATCATTTTTGGAAAATAGGCCCATCATGGTTGGCATGACCTTTCACTATCCAATTTTTTTCCAGTTTTATGAGGGAGTTTTGAGTAGGTTTAAATTTCTTTTGTTGTAACTATCTCCAATAGGAGTAGATGCAATGGAAACCCTGGATAAGCGTAGCTTTAGATCATTGGGGGAGGTGTAATGCGCCTAAGAGTTGTGGTTACTCCTGCCGTTTACCCACAGAATGCGTTTATTTGCAGTTGAACTGGTCAATATGATCGATTTTTGGAAAAACAATGTCATTGGGATTCTGCAAGCACACTTATCATACATGTGAAGTTTGAAGAAAATCGGTGAAAAATTGCAGGTGTAAGAGGGGAAAAAGTGGTAAAAATACCCGTTTTATGCGTGTTTCCCCTTTTACGTGGTTGAACTTTGAAACCATTTTGTACTTAAAACCTGCCTGTAAACATGAGTAATGTGTGTGTGAAGTTTGAAAAAAATTGGGTGAGCAGTTTTGGCGATAGAAGGTAACACACACACATTCTTTGTTTTAATATATTAGATGTATCGACCCCACTATCTCTGTGGTCAGCCCAAGGTTATAGTAGAAGACACTTGCCCAAGGTGCTACGCAGTAGGACTGAACCCCAAACCATGTGGTTGGGAAGCAAGTTTCTTGCCACACAGTGATGCCTGCATAGAAAATTTCATTACAAAATATCCATTTTTCTGAAACACAGTTGGGGGGTGAGGGTGGGCACATTTGAGTAGTTATCTTTTTGTTCCAGTCACTAAACTGCAGCCATGCTGGGGAACAGCTTTGAAGAAATTTAGTAGAACGAATTGACCTCAGTGCTTATTTTTTTAAAAGCCTGGTACTTATTCTATTGGTCACTTTTGCCGAACCGCTAAGTTACAGGGACATAAACACACCAACACCGGTTGTCAATAGGTGGTGGGACACAAACACAGACACACATATATACGACAAGCTTCTTTAAGTTTCCGTCTACCAAATCCACTTACAAGGCTTTGGTCGGCCCGAGGTTGTAGTAGAAGACCCTTGCCCGAGGTGCCACGCAGTGGGACTGAACCCGGACACCGAAAATTAGTTCAATCTTCTTAAACACCATCCTACCGCTCCGCCTTCCCAATTCTCAAAGTTCGTAATTTCCCTAACCTCACCGCCCTATCTTCAACTGACCTCGTTCTTGTGACTAACTTCACCACCGCTCACCTTTGCTTTTATTTCCTAACACCACTTCCAACACAACACCGTTTACCACACCAAACAAGTTTCCCATTTCTCTTCCCAGTCATCAGCAACTGTGATGGTGACACACTTTTCTCTTCCAAGAACAAGCGTCTCCTCGCAATACTAACTACCACAGTCTTTTATTTATAAGCTTTGGTCGTCGGAGACTAGCACAAGTTTCTTTGAATACCAAATTTACTTTTCCCATCATATATAAAGGAATTCGTGTAGAGAAAAAGGTGGTTTTAGCGTCTTTTATGTAAGGTTATAGACAATTATCAACTGTAATTCATTTGTGCTTTTTATCATAAATTATATTAAACGGTGATGGCGTTTTGGGACAAACACTACCGTTACTTTTTTTCCAAATAAAATTTCTTTAAATTTATAGTGTTTTAAGTATTGGAGATTACAATTTTGTCAATCCTCCCCAAACACACATCGCCCATTTTATTGCAGCCTCTCTTCTCCGTTTAGGAGTTTGCAACCAACTGTAACAGGCTTCATTTTTGACTAGGAAACCTTTTTTTATGAATTGTATTCAACGTAGATCATGATTCTGGAAGAAAAAATGTCCCCCATCCCTTTGTTTCGGAGTATGAAACAGTAACTTCCTTTTTCACTTTTATTTGAAAATGTTTCTGGATGGAATTCTGGTTTAAGTACCCCCCATATAACCCCTCCAAACGTTTTTATTTTGGAGAATTTTCTGAAATATTTTGGCGAATTTGTCTTCTACACACGGCAATTCATACGATTATGAAAAATATATATTTTAAAAAGTAATCCCCCACCCCCATAAATTTCCATTCGTTTTCGAATTTTTTTTATTTCATCAGAGTTTAAAATACGGACAGTCCGAATTTTTTGCTTAAATCTCAGCAATGGACCACCCTTGGGTGCATCATCATTCCATTAAATCAAATCAAATCAAATGTATTGGCTGCTCTCTGCCAATACATTTGATTTGATTTGATTAAATGCGTTTATGGAGAGAAAAATATTGAAAAACACCAATACAAGGCGGTGCCTCAGCATGGCCGCAGTCTGATGACTGAAACAAGTAAAAGATAAAAGATAAATACATGACAGTGACAAAGAAACGAGAAAGAGATATCAGGTGGTTGTTGGATGTGCTAAAAACAACAGCTAAATCGCCCTTAAATCACAAATTTTCTAAAAATTTCCCCCAAATAAAAACGTTATGAGGGGTTATATGGGATTCTTAAACCAGAATTCCGCCTGTTCCTGAATTTCAAACGCAGAGTGCAATTCTGAAAAAAAAAAAAAAAAAAAAAATGCAGTTTTTCGTTATGAGTAATCTTCCAAAAATCCGCCTTCTTTAAACGTACCAAATTACGATTATGTAAAAACGTAAGAAATTCATTTTTTAAATTCCACTCCAACCTTTTGTATTTCAGAGGATGCAACTGGTTATAACCTTATTTTGTATTACCCCAGGTTTGCATTGTAATGTGTTTTAATTGTGACTCGAACCTTCAAAGAATATTTTTGACAATTTCGCATTCGGACCGTTAATTTTAATATCCTTAAGTTTAGTGTTGTTTGTTTTTCACATTGTAAAATTGTTTTATCTCTTATACTAACGTAATCAATGTATTACAATTGTATTCAAAACAATACTGTGTGATACACATCAATAAATTTAAATTTGTCGGATAACCTTATACTTAGTAAACAGATGTTTTCTTAAAAATTTGATTTACCATCATTTAATGAGGAACTGTCTAAGAAAGAAAAAAAAATTCATTTACTAATGCTAGTTTGAGTTGCGTATATAATATATATATTATGAAACTTACCTCTAAATTATCTGGGGGGAAAGTAAAATATAACCAAAGCCGATCGAGAAATACGTGATTTGAAGGAAACGTAAAATCAAAAGTTCCCGCTACAGGAAACAACTGTCACCAGCGACACACTCCAATAGAAGACGTATAAATTAAAGGGGAATAACTTGTAAGAGTTGCAACGTTTCAACGGAAATTGCCGTAATGTTTCATTGTACAACGTTACACCGAATTGCTACAAAATCGATCGGAGTTCGACTGACGTTTTTTTGTCTACAACGGTTTTCGAGAGATAAATTTTACTCAAATATGGTAAAAAGAATCAGTATATTCACATCTTTTTTTTTTTCAACTTTTCACTTCTCTCAATATTTAATCATTGAAAATGAAAGTCTAAGTGTCTATTAATTACATAATATCTGCTTAACATGGTTGCTCCCGTCCTTACCACGTGCTGATTACAATAATAAAATCTGTGAATAGGTAATGGTGAAACGTGAGGAGGAAATTTTAATGTGCTGATCATATACCGAGTTTAGATTTTAAGTTTCATTTTCATTTTGCGTTTAAAGATTCGCTTCCTGCAGGTTCACCTAGCAAACATTCGTTATAATTTCATCTATATACCTCTGCTTTTACCTTGCCAGGGCTGCAGCACGAACTCATGACTCTCCAGTTGAGAGAATGATACCGTATTCGCTCTGTCATTGCATCTCTAAACGATTTGAATATGAAACATTTTGTTTCTTGCTCTGTTATAATATTTTGAATATCGAATACTAAATTTACTATTTTTCTTCTTTTTACACAAATAAACATGCCATCATAATTGATGATTAATTTATATAGCAAGTAATCTTCATTGCTTTTTGTTGATGGCATGAAATAAATTAATAGTGCTGCGCAATGGCATTGATATGTAATGACATTGCATATAATATCCGGTCTATTTCAAAACCATATTTGTTCTAATTTCTAGTGCATGAGTCAAGGTAATAAAATACAATTAATGAATTGAGGATATGCAAGGATCTGCAGCTGTAGAAATGGGTAAAACTCGATATTTCAAGCCGGGAATTCTATAATAAAAAAAAATTATGTTCAAGAATATTTAAATTAAACTTCGCATAAAATGGAATCATAACTGCTTTGTAATATAAGCTCTTTCTTTGGTAGTTTGTAGTAATTACTCTCACGAAGAAGAAAAATCATCATAAAAGGATGTTACAGAGTGAAATTGTATAAAATAACAATGCTGACAATTCCTTCATAGAAACATCTCGTATGATAGAGCATTCGTTTTGATCACATGAAAGGTTTGATAGGTACTTAATCGACATGTAATTTTATTGTATTCCATAAATCATTTGTATGGAATAACCGGTTTTAAAATAAGTCTTGGTGGATATAGATTTTCATTTTAATTTATAAATTACTAATAGTTTATGCCAATAATTTCAGTGACATTTTTTAGCAAAGTATTATCAAAACATTATCAAAAATAATACGCCTAATGTCCGAAAATATTTCGAAAGATATTTATAGGATTGTTTTGAAGTTACCGGTGAATGACAAGAATATGTGCTTTAAAGTAAAGTAGCCCTTCCAAAAGATTATCTACAACTATTACTGAAAATCTATGAATAGTCAGGTGCAAATTTGTGTCTTATATACGTGTATATGTATTTATGTATGTTTAATAACAAAATTTGATTTCAACTTTGGTTTTTTTTTTTGTGTGTTTTTTTTTGTATAATCCTCTAAAGGATTAATATATTAAGGAAATATATTTAAGTTAAATAACAGATGAATATAAACTTTTAAAAGTATTTATAATGTAAAATTGAATATTAGAAAGTTAAATGCCTTATCTTTCTGTGCCAAGGTATTCAGCATTTTAGGAAACTGATAATTTTTATATCAAAACCAAAATGAAAGTCAAATTATCTAATCTTACGTGCATAAACTGAACAATAACCACTATGTATAACATTATATACATATATATTTTTTTTATTTAGTAATTAGACTGCGACTATGCTAGATCTACCCCAGTAACTTAACCTGGTTCCCATTTTTATCGGTTTCTCTTTACTGACTGGTTGAGTTCACCTATTGAGTTACTTTTAGAGAGTTATTTCTCTTTGGTGGCGTAAATTCTTACTATATTTACACCTGCACTCTCCCATCGTGTACACGCACACACCATACACGAAGTGCTTCCACACAGTTTCCATCAACCAAGTTTCACTCGCAATACATTGGTGAACCCATTGGTAGAAGACACTTACCCAAAGTGCTGTACTGGAAAATCGAACCCTGAACCACGATGTTATGAAGCAACATTTTTAATCAAATAACTGTGCTCTAGGGAATGTTAGACATGGGCTTGATATCTTGAAACGACATACTTGAGAAATTAGGCACATTAATTCACATAGCTACATGGTAATATCATCATTATCCTTTTATATCTACTTTCCATATTGGCATGGGTTGGATAGCTCAGTGCAATCCAAAACACTTTATATTTGGCATTGGTGCCATGTTAAAAGCATCCAGCACACACTGTAAAGTGGTTGGTGTTAGGAGGGGCATCCAGCTGTAGAAACCAAGCCAAATCTGACAGGAACCTGGTGCAGCTCTCCTGCTTACCAGCTCTGGTCAGACCATCCAACCTATGCCAGCATGGAAAACTGATGTTAGAGGATGATAATGTGATGTGATGGCAGTTTTTTCGTATCTGAAGATCATGAGGAAGAGCAGCATGCCCTCAAATCGCTATATAAACCAATCCTTGATGCTGCATGGCTTTCCTTCCTGTCTGTGCTTAGTAGTTTTAAAGTGAAAGTCAGTCCTTGCCATCCAATATCACTCTTTAGACTGAAAGGTCTGACCACAAGTGGCTCAGTGGGCTAAGATGGCTGCAGTGACCAGCAAGTTGTAGGTTTTACATTGGAGTAACCTTCTCCTAGGTGAATTGCCTTACAGTGCTGGGGAGCTCCACCAACCCTGGAGTTGCCAGAAGGGTATCAAAGAGGGCACCAGACTACCTGAGGGACTCCACTCCTTGATTTACTGTTGTGATTGATTCCCCTAGTCTTTTCCTTTCCCAAGGCTGTAAGGGTTTGTGCTTGGAATTTCTTCCACAACATGCTAGTTAACCCATAGTTGGGATCCTGATATTCACTACTACTCTGGGTCAGAGTAAACCTGGGAACAGTAGTGGCTAAGAGGTGGTTCCACACACCTCAAAACCCTGGAACTCTCAAACCAGGGCCCCACTACTGGATGCAGTTTAAAGTCATACCCATTACTACCCTCTTAAATGGGTCAGAGGATTATATCTCACTTTTACATTTCATTTCTTGCTTGTTTTCTATGGCTGAATTCCCTTCCTGCCACTAACCACTTCACAGAGTGTACTGGATGCATTTTATCATGCATTAGCGTGAGTAAGGTTGCCTTCTACCCCATAAAACTAAAGAGATCTCCCTACTTTGACGTGTCTGTACACTGAAAGCAAAGGGACCAAGGTGGTAGATAGTGGTTAGAGCAATTACATAAGGAAAACCAAGATGATTGAATGAAGGAATAGCAGTATGATGGTAGAAACAGTGAGATAGTAATAGAGATGAACTTGGCAAAAGAAAGTTTAATATCAATGACATGGGACAAATTATTGAAGGCCGATCTCAAAAAGCTGAACCTTATGAAGGAGATGGCAGAGGACCGAGATATGTGATGCATTGCTGTACTCGAGAAGACCCACCCACCACAACATAATTGCGATCCTAAAACCAAGATGCTACGTAAAAAGCATTGGTGTGGGTGCTGGTGCCACGTAAAAAAACATTGGTGTGGGTGCTGGTGCCATGTAAAAAGCATTGGTGTGGGTGATGGTGCCACATAAAAAACACCCAGTACACTCTGCAAAGTGGTTGGTGTTAGGAAGGGCATCCAGACATAGAAACCAAGCCAAAACAAACTGGTACCTTGTGAGGCCCCTGGCTTTACCAGTTCCTGTCAAGCCGTCCAACCCATGCCAGCATGGAAAACAGACATTAAATGATGAATGAGTGATCTAAGAAGAGGGAATAATGACAGTTACTACAGAAAGACTGATGGTGTTGTATTGGGTACAAATGGATCTGAAAGATATGCATTGGCTGAGTGATAGACAAAAAAAGTGTGATATGGTTGATGGTAATAGTTCTAGTATGGCGGGCATGTGCTGTAACAACGCATCACTGCATCCATCATTTGTTGGTGATTCCCTGGTCGTGGAAGATGATATCTTTGCACCACTCAGGTGGCAACCCTCCAACCCATGGGTCTGTTTGGGTAGTCGTTGCTGGTGGGGTTTTTCAAGGTCGGAATGCAAATCCTATTTCAACCTCATTTAGTCGTCGTTTATAACATGCAGAGGAAACGTTAGGTCTGTTCTTTGACATGCTGGTCCACACACAGTTGATGGTAGGTGGGGATTTAATTGTATAAGTCCAGTTCCATCCCTGTTACATTTTGTAGCATTAGCACAGTGAATAAGACAGAGACTGAGTGTCAAAAATGAGAGGATCAGACAGGTCCAATGGCATCTCATGTTACAATGATTATGAGAGATCCACTGCCATATTTAGTTATGCAGGTAACATAGAACAGTGAAGAGAGGGGGGAATGACAGAAAGATGAGAGGGTTTCAAGATGCAGAGAAGGCAGCGGACAGATTTAACAGAGATACACAGAACTTAAATGTAGATATACTTCCCAGCCTTTTTCATTACCAACATCTTAATGCTCATTTCACCATACTTGCATGGGTGGGTGAGTCTTTTCCAAGATTGCATGTCACTCATCAGGGTCCTTTGTTATCTCATTGAGGCTTAACATCATGAGATCAATCTTCACCATTTCATTTCATGTCTTCTTAGGTCTCCCTCTACCACAGGTCCCATCTATTTTTAACACATGGCACTTCTTCGTACAACTATCATCCTCCATGCCTAACACATGGCTATACCAGCACAATCTTCTCTTTTTTTACACTACATTTGATTCCTCTTATATCCAGGTTTTCTCTCAAATCATTTGCAATCTTTTCATGATACTAGCATTATGCATCCAGCAAAGCATGCTCTCTGCTTTGCTTTCTAGCCTTTGCAAACCCTCGGCATCAGACTTCGCATCTCATTCTGATGTAGCATCACATTTGTACACAAGCCTCATACAATTTATCCTCTCCAAGAGAGAAATCCTTTGTTACCAGTGGAGTTAATAGCTCTCTAAAATTTTGTCCAAACCATTCGACTGTATCTATTTATACTTTCAGAGCATACCTACACCTACACTGCTAAATTAGGTCACCTTGATAACAGAAGATATCAGCTACTTCTGAGGGACTATCAGAACATTCAAGAGAATTTATTTTACATGTTCTTGATGCTTACTGTTACTAAGTAGCTGCCACAAGTTTACTTTCTCCATTAGCCTGCTTGTAATTCCACCACAACTCTTGGGCATCCATAGTTTACATTTAGTATACCCTATGGAATTTCTACCACTCCTTTTCTGCATATAAAGCACAGCCTTTTCTTGTGGTTGCAGGTCCTGTCTTCTTTCCCACTTACTAATACTTTAGTTTTTGTTAAGGTTAATTCAAGGCCTCTCAACTCTAGGTTTTGCTTCCATGTCTGGAATTTCTTCACTAATTCTTTTACAGATTTAGTTATAAAACTAGGTCATCAGCATGTAGGAGTTTTCATAGATCTTAAACTCCTTTGTTATCACTTAGACTATTATGATAAATAGGGGACTGAGAATTGTGCCGGATTCCCTACCTGCATACTAAATCATCACTGTACTCATTGCTCAGTATCACCTTCCTAGCTGCTCTTCTGTACATGGTGGCTTGCACATCTCTCTACCACCAGGTTACAGAGTGAGGAACCCTGACAGAGACCTTCTCCAGGCCCATCAAATGCTGGATACATTGGCTTACTCCTAGCTGAGAATTTTTCTTACAGTTGTCTCACTATGAAAAGGACATCAGTAATACTTCTTCCCAGCACAAATCCAAACTGCATCTCATCTCATCTAATTCTCTTCTTAATCAGTTATGCTATAATTATTTCAATAATTTTCAAAACTTGGTCCATCAACTTGATGCGCTCTCTCTCTCTCTCTCTGGTGCATTTCCTTTGGCTTTGTAGCAGTTGATCATACTGCTATGCCAATCATTGGGTGTGACTGTAGTACCCATTGATTGGCATACTTTCCTGATTTACTATGCTTGTCACTGGTGCATGCCCTACTCTGCCAAACTTTTCAATCATCTCAGCGACTATACTTGATGAAACAGCTGTCTTACTTTCATATCCTAACTTGTTCTATCAATTGTATTGCTGCAACCCTTATGTTCATATGTCATCCCTGAAACATATGGAAGATAACTGTTATGTTGTGTATGACTAACTTAAGCTTATTTATCCTATCGCCTAAGCTTATCTATTCTGTCTATCCATTTCTCTCCCAACAGTGTACCAGCTTTACCTATCTCATTGGTGTTACACACCCAGAAGGATATTTACTTCTATTTCTAGTGTATGAGGAGCCTGACTGAGTCTTCCCTCTGTCCTGTCTCTTGCACACGGTACACATCCACTTGTTTTTGTTCCTGCATTTCCACTAGCTCTACTGTGCCAATGTTAATAGAGGCAGTCCTAAAGTTTTAAACCTGAAAGTAGTGAAGGGGTTTTGCTGGTGTTTAGGTAAACTTGTCTCTGTTCTCTGCATCTGAAACAAAGACTCTTCATACCTTTCCAGATGTTTTGCATCCAATGATTTGCAACAAGATTCTAATAATTATTATTTACACAATGGGTGTTGATCTTTGTCATTTTTTTTAGATGCATTAGCAGGAAGACAAAAACATCTGCACCACATTCAGGGCCATATCTCATTCCAATGCAACCTCACACTTTGTATTCAAGCATCATACAATCTGCCTCTCTCACTCTCTAAGAGAGACACCCTTTGATACTAGAGAAATCATGGTTCACAAAGTGCATAACATAATAAGACACATGGATGAAAGTGCATGTACCACATATACGTAAAATATATGGTGAAGTTGTGCAATAACCATCCTTCCTAAAATTCTATAACCTTTTTTAATTTTTAATTCTTTAGAAAAGTTCTTTTTATCTTTTATTTGTTTCGGTCATTTGACTGCAGCCATGCTGGGGCATTGCCTTGAAGAATTTTTAGTCGAATGAATCGACCCCAGTACTTAGTGTTTTTTTTTAAAGCCTGGTACTTATTCTATCAATCTCTTTTGCCAAACTGCTAAGTTACGGGGACATAAACACACCAACACCAGTTGTCAAGTGGTGCTTGGGGGACAAAGATACACACACACACATATATATATATATATATATACACATGACAGGCTTCTTTTAGTTTCCATCTACCAAATCCACTCATAAGGCTTTGGTTGGCTCAAGGTTATAGTAGAAGACATTTGCCCAATGGGCCATGCAGTGGGTCTGAACCCGGAACCATGTGGTTAGGAAGCAATCTTCTTACAACACAGCCACACCTGCGCCTTTAGCTTTCTATATTCTAAACACTGGTTATTATAATTGATTCTGCAAAAAAGTAAAAACACGGATTCTATTTTTTGTTTCTATCACCCTCTTCTTCATTTAACTCTAATACTAAACTCTATTCACTGTTTAATGATTAATACTGAGAAATTGAGCTGTTTCTCAATTAGATTTTTTTCTCTCTGATTTTTAATTGTTGTGTTTTATCAAATTAAAATGACTATTAATCTAATAACACAAATTCAATTCTATATTTCTGAGATGATGGATTTATATTATGTATATTGTTTATAGAGAATTGGCCTGCAAGAGCTCTGTGCTGGCGCCACGTAAAAAGCACCCGTGCCGGCGCCACGTAAAAAGCACTCATGCTGGCGCCACGTAAAAAGCACTCGTGCTAGCGCCACGTAATAAGCACCCGTGCCGGCGCCACATAATGAGCACCTGTGCCGGCGCCATGTTAAAAGCACCCGTGAACGACACCATGTATTAATACCCATGCTAGCACCACGTAATAGCACCTGTGCTGGTGCCACATAAAAAGCACCCAGCACATTCTGTAAAGTGGTTGGCATTAGGAAGGGCATCCAGTGCCGAGAGTCCGGTGCCAGTGGCACGTTAAAGCACCCAGCACACACTGTAATGTGGTTGGCGTTAGGAAGGGCATCCAGCCTTATAAACCAAACCAAATTAGACTGGAACCTGGTGCAACTCTCCTGCTTGCCAGCTCTGGCCAAACTGTCCAACCCATGCAAGCATGGAAAATGGACGTTAAAGGATGATGATGGTGTCTTCATCATGGTTGTTGCACTCACTATGCTTCGGCTGTTGTATGCTCCAGCCTTCTTCAGGTGTCTTGTTTTGGACACGGTTGTATCGGAATTTCGAACCTAACCCATTAACAACACAACACCTGAAGAAGGCTGGAGTGTACAACAGCTGAAACATAATGAAAGGAAGAATCAAGATAAGAACACCAGTCCGACTAATATAAACAGTATACATAACACAAATTCATATATGTACCTACAAAGACGAGAAAATGTCATGGGTGGCTAAAAGCTTTTTGTAAGTGTGTGTATGAGAGAGAGAGAGAGAGAGATGTTTGGGTAGGTAGTTCCATGTTTTCTGTGTGCAATGAAATGAAGAATTGGAAAAAAAAAAAACCCATATTTTTACAGCTTTATGTTTACACTAATCTATATTTTTATTAATATAATGTTTCCACTAATCTAAATTTATTTAATGCTTCACATTTTCTTCTTTGAACAATTATATTTAATTTCATGCACCTTCAATGAAATTAAATATAATTGTTCAAAAATTCTTTTCATGCATTCTAATTGTTAGGATTTGTAAACTGTGAAGACTTTTCACTCATCATCATCATCATCCCATCATCATCATCATCATCATCATCTGTATCTAGAAACATATTTCTGCATTGTTGTACTTCATAGATATGGAGACTGTTTGTGATACTATTTTATCACTATTATATTTATTACTAATATTGTTATTATCACACTATTATTGTCATCTTTATTATTAATGTTGCCATCATTATTGTTGTTGTTGTTAGTATCATTGAAATTATTCATTCCTACTCCCTCTCTTAACATTAACCCTTTTGTTACCAACCCACCTGAGACCGCCCCTGGTTTTAGGACAGGAGCATCCTGTTTTAAAGTGATCTAAATTTCATGCTAATTTAAGTTCTCAGCACCAGCTTAATAATAACAAAATTATTTTACTAAATTCTTGATTATTTTTTAAATGAATTGAAACAAAGGGTGGGGGGGTATTTCAGCAGAAATATGGTAAGGAAAGGGTTAATGATAGAAATAGCTAGATTCTACATACACTAGCCCTAAAACCCAAACAATATCTCATCTGTCTGTTTATAACCATTAATACTCAAGCTTCCTCAGAGGCTACCAACTACTAAACATTGACCCAAATGGCATTCTCCTCCCCCTCCTCTATTGTCCCTATTTTTCCTGCTTTCCACCCCCTCTATCTCTTTCCTTCTACAGGGAAGCAGTAACAGATGCCAATATGCTATATTCAACACCCATTCCCTAACAGTACTACTTACTGCTAATTAGAACAACTCATTGAAATCCCCTACACAAAGTGACCACCCATTTTCCCTTAACCAGTGGTTTCTCAACCATTTATTAGCTGTGGACCCCTTTGATTCCTGTTTTATTCCAGTGGACCCTTGTAACCATTCAATATTTAAAAAACCTATTATTATATTTTTATAATCAAATATTATTAGAAATTGGATAAAAGAAATGAAAATATTTTGTGTATTGTAGAAGTATAACTAATTTATTGCACATGAATTTTAACAACAAAATCTTATATGAACCCCTATTGAGAACCACAGCCTTTAACTTATCATCATCTGGTTATCCACTATATTGTTCTGGTTCCATCATATATTCACTTTGCTTTTGAAGAAATGCAAGTATGTATTAAAACAATTGTAAAGTTAAAAGGCATCACCTAGTTAATATGTATAATTATACATACATGCAATGGATTTAGCAAAAGAGCTTGCAAAACCCCTGAGTAGCTCCTGCACTTTCTGTATGGGGCAAAGCATTTATTTCACCTATGTATTTTATCTTTTATTTGTTTCAGTTACCTTGAAGAATTTTAGTCGAACAGCTCAACCCCTGAACTTTTTTTTTTTTTAAGCTTGGTACATATTCTATCAGCCTCTTTTGTCAAACCACTAAGTTACGGGAATGTAAACACACCAACACCGGTTGTCAAGCGTTGGTGGGGCTCAAACACAGACACAAAGACACACACACATATATATATATATAAAATATATACGATGGGCTTCTTTTAGTTTCCGTCTACCAAATCCACTCACAAAGCTTTGGTTGGCTCAAGGCTGTAGTAGAAGACACTTGCCTGAGGTGCTACGCAGTGGGACTGAACCCAGAACCATGTGGTTGGGAAGCAAACTTCTTACCACATGATAATTGGAACCAACTCCAAACAAGAAGAGGAAGTAATCTTAAGAATCAAGAACCCCTCAAAAGTTGATATACTAAGGAAAAGAAAGTTTGATTATCCAGAGATAAAAGGACAGCTGTTGACATGTTTCTATCCCAACAGGTGTCATTAGCATAGCAGTTGCCAAGATGTGTGTGTGTGTGTGTGTGTGCATGCAAACACATTTTAGTGTTTTGCTCTTAAACTGAGATGCGCATTGAGATGTCTTTGGGTTGCATGTTGTGAAAATCCCTTTATATAGAAATAGTATCTAGAAAATATCTTAGGTTGCGTATTCTGATTCATGTATTTTGGCAATATCCCATATATATTTTAATAATAGTGTTATTAATAGCTGATTGGCATAAGACATAAATTTGGACAAATGAGTGTTTTATGAGTACATAATATGTAAAGTAGAAGCTGATGCCTGTACTGTACCTCTGCTGAATTTCAATGATTAAAAGGAGAATGTATTTTTTGGCATGTGAACCAATTTTGCACCATTGTACCAAATTTATATGGTACAGATATGTTCACTATTTGCTGTTTGCTCTGCAGGTAGATGTGATTTAACTTGCATACAAGCAATTCAGTGTACTGGTTCTGAAGTTTAAACTATATATAATAATTAGCTGTCACACTAATGACATAGTTTTGAAGTTGGAGGCTGTCAAACAAATAGAGTGAGTGTGTGAGTGACACTAGGAGAAGTAAAGTGAACATGACTCACAGGAAGAGGTGTTTATTATACTGCTCTGCTCTGACTAGGGAGCAGGAAAAGATTTAGTGTGTGGGAGAATTTAAAATTAAGAGTGAGTTGGAGTGAGAGGTATTCAATGGTCTAAATACAAAATGAAACAGCAAACCTTTTTATGTTTAGCAATGAGTGTGTGTGTGTGTATATATATAAATAAATATAACAAAACAGGAAAATAGAAATTTTTGGGTATTATTTCCATTCTCCTGTTTTGTTATACAATAACTCTGCAAATAATATTTCCACAATTCTCAATTTTAATATGTATTTTGATTAACATACAACAGTAACTATGGATGTTGATTGTAATAATGGAATAGGCAGATGTGCTTCAAGAGGAAACAGCTGGGATTTACCCTAAATACCTATATAATATATATAAATATAGGCGCGGCGTGGCTGTGTGGTAAGAAGCTTGCTTCCCAACCACATGGTTCTGGGTTCAATCCCACTGCGTG
>JAOPUL010002961.1:33122014-33135726 GCA_027564515.1 Octopus rubescens
TTGCCAGTTTCCAGTCAAAACCGTCTAACCCATGCCTGCATGGAAAAACAGACGTTAAAGGATGATGATGATGATATTATTATTTTAACCACTTAAGTTCACTTAACAACATGATACATGTTTCTTCAGATTACAAAATAAAAAAAGGGTAACTCATCTTTACAAAAACTATGTCATGATTATATAAGTGTGTTTATGCCATGAAGTTTCATAAGAAATACCCTTGGATTGAATCCCCAGCTGTAATCTACCTTCAACATGACACTGGGAAGGAAGGTAGTAAAAAACAAACATTTCTCAGTCTAGCTACACTAGTCATAGTTATGTAATATGTAAGGCAGCAAGCTGGCAGAAGCTGGCACACCAGGTAAAATGCTTAGTGGTATCTCATCTGTCTTTACGTTCTGAGATCGACTTTGCCTTTTATCCTTTCAGGGTTGATAAAATAAATACCTGTTGAACACTGGGGTCGATGTAATTGACTTAACTACTCCTGGGTATGAGGGGGAAAAATACAAAGAAACAAAAAAAAATGCATTCCTATGTCAAGACAGTGTGGCAGAGTAGGCTTATCAAACCAGTATGATCTCAAGCTCAAATTCATGGCCTCCACACCAGACTGGTTGATGGAGAGAACATGCTGAGGCCCTCGTCCTACAGTGGACTGAACATGGGTAATCTAATCCGATCTAAGGTTCATCCATCTAGCCATGCTAGTCATATTTACACCCCCACATATAAGGTCATTTCTTTTTTAGTTAATCTGATATTTGAATTTATTTCTTTTATTTCTGCTCAGGTGAGTTCTGGTGAACTAATGGATCATTTTCCCCTTGTTGTGTGGCAGACGGGTTCTGGCACACAGACAAATATGAATGTGAATGAAGTGATTAGCAACCGAGCTATTCAGTTACTTGGCGGTCAGCTTGGCAGTAAGGATCCTGTACATCCAAATGATCATGTAAATATGAGCCAAGTAAGTGTGATTTATCTTATCTAGGTAGATATAATTTTTTTTTCCTTTTTGTAAGGAGAGGTGGAACTATAGTTTGTCTTTTACTGGTGCTTATCAACCTCCCAGAACAATAAAAAATAAGATATCCTCATATTATTTTTTCATGCAGAAATATAAATGAACAAACAGGATAATTTAAAGCATCGACACCTTTTCAAGTACAAATTAAAATAAACTCAAAGCAAGTTAAAATAAACTTGAATCAAATTAAATAATCTTGAAATAAATTAATCTTGCAGTAAATTAAACTTTTTTTTTTTCTAATTAGATGATGACATCAACCATATTTCCAATGCTTTTATGTAATGAATAATAAATAGACAGTACACATATACACATACACACATGTTTTAAGTGTAGATTTCTTGTATGGTCCTCCATGTATTTCCATGATTAAAACCTATTGTTGCTTTGAGACTGACTTTCATCATCCACAAGTAAACACTTTATTGTAGGTATAAGTTTTGACTGGCAACTCATCTTGAACAGCTATCAAAATATTGAGATCTATTTTGGAAATACAATATGCAATTACTCTGGCTATAAATAAACTTTGCTTCAATGAAATCATTCTTTTATCAAGATGACTTGTTTGTTGGGACACAGTCAATGCATATTTTGAATGGAAATGTTTGCAAAGATTCTTCAATTATTAATCATAGGCATTCATTTAACTTCTCAACAAGTGACGCAATGTGATCATGTTCTATCTTCTTGATTTTATCACCAACACCTCCACAATGCAAATGTGATGCACAATCTCTGTATACCCGATTCTATGCTGTTGTCTTCTTAATATCATGTGCAGCAGCAATGAATTCCTAATGTACTTGTTCAGCAGCAGACAGTCTATGTTTAGTAGTTTCAAATACACACTTCTTGTATGGTTCCCCAACAGGTTTCCCTGTTAGATACCTTGTCAAATACCAATAATTATAGCTGCAGATAACCTATTGTCATCCACAAGTAAACACTTTATTGTAGGCCTTAAATCAAATATTGAAATGAATTCAGATTTGAAATGAATCAGCATCAATTCAAACGAGTCAAAACATAGCCATCTACTATGTTTTATCTAAATAACTGGAATTTAATTTGTTCCAGGATTAATTTAATTTATTTTGAGATTATTTTAATTTGCTTTGAGATTATATTTAATTTGTCCTGAAAAGGTGCTGACTAGCACTCAGTCATTTATATCAACTGTACCTTATGGGTTTTAATTATTTTCTGAATAAAAATTAATAATTTTCTTATTTATGTGTAAAGTTGTGCAGTTATGAGGATCATAATATATTAACTTGTTACATTCCATATCTTTTCCAATTAGTGTGTGATTGAAGAATTTTCAAGCAATAATCGAAACATTTACTAAGAACTAAGCAACACATTAACAATGATGGCATTTTAATAATTCTACCTACTGCACTAACTATAATTTTATACATGAGCCAGCCTCTGTATATTTGCATAATCTGCTAGAAATAGCATTCAAATCACCTTACCACCTTATCTAAAAGACAATGGTGTGGTCACAGCTGACCTAGAGTGAAACAACAAATATAGTTTTATAAAGAAAATCAGAAGGTCATGGTGGGAAGTCTTTGGTTTGAGTAACTCAGCCATAAAGTAGTGACTCCAGTTACCGATATTCTTACATAAATTATATCATCTAAACAGATGATGATGTAATGATTACAAAATACCATGATCAGAATGACAAAGATTATTTGGATCAATATACTTTTTATTCCCAGTGAGCTGACAGAATCATTAGCATGCCGGGAAAAAGGCTTAGCGGCATTTCTTCCGACTTTACGCTCTGAGTTCAAATACTGCTGGGGTCGACTTTGCCTTGCATCCTTTCAGGGTCGATAAAATAAGTACCAATTGAGTACTGGGGTCAATTGAATCGACTATTCCCCCCCCCCCCAAGAAATTTCAGGCCTTGTGCCCAGTATAGAAAGGATGATTATTATTATTATTGGGCAGTGGAAGATAATGAGCTGGCAGAATCATTGGCACTTAACCTTTTAGCATTCAAACTGGCCATATCCGGCCCAAATATACTACTTTTATGTTCTAACCAGCCAGATTCAGCCTATTACACCTATTTTTCAATGTCATTCTAAAAATAAGCAATCATGTCATCAAAATCTTAAAGCTATAAGATAATGCAGGATTAATCCAAAACAATGTGAATGAAAAAGCATTACATTTGACAATACTCTGAATGCTATAAGGTTAAGAAAAGTTCAGAGTTGATAGTATCAACTACCTCCACCCTCCCTTCAAAATTGCTGACCTTGTGCTAAATTAGAAACAATTATTATTTGAGCAGTAGGTTGGAGGAATTTGTAAAAGAATAGAACGAAATACCTTTCAATATTTGTCCTGGTTACGGTGGCGAGCTGGCAGAATCGTTAGCACTCTGGGAAAAACGCTTAGCAGTATTTCGTCCATCTTTACCTTCTGAGTTCAAATTCCACTGAAGTTGACTTTGTCTTTCATCCTTTCAGGGTCGATAAAATAGTACCAGTTGAGCCCTGGGGGTCGATGTAACCGACTTATCCCGGCCCCTAAAATTGTTGGCCCCGTGCCGAAATTTGAAACCAATATTTGTTCTGGTTAAGGCAACAAGCTGGCAAAATCATAAGAATGCCAGGCAAAATGCTTAGCGGCATTTCATTCGTCTTTACATTCTGTGTTCAAATTCTGCCGAGGTCAACTTTGCCTTTCATCCTTTCAGGGTCAATAAATATTTTAACCCCAAGAAGATCCCTCTTCCAGCTGGTTATTCAGTGTGTTTCGCACTCAATTTATATTGCAAGCATATCCATCACTGAAGATGATCTGATAAGATCGAAATCACGTGATATGGTGGTCTCCGAGCCAAGATAGCGAGGGGTTCTCTTCCCGCTTGCAATATAAATCAAGTGCACAAAGCGCACTGAATAACCAACTGGAGATGTCTTTCTGGTGTTAAAACAGCAGTATTGTCTTTTCTTAAAGAATACCCATGTTTAAGTGGCATTAAACATTACTTCTCAGTATAAATACTGCTTCCATCTCTAATAGAGATTTCTTAGTGGACTAGTTTATTATATATATATATAAATTGGCACTCCATCATTTATGATGATGAGGGTTTCAGTTGATCCAATGAATGGAATAGCCTGCTCGTGAAATTAACGTTAAAGTGGATGAGTGCTCCACAGACACACATGTACCCTTAATGTAGTTCTCAGGGAGATTCAACATGACACAGAATGTGACAAGGCTGGCCCTTTGAATTACAGGTACAACTCATTTTTGCCAGCTCAGTAGACTGGAGCAATGCGAAATGAAGTGTCTTGCTCAAGGACACAACGCGCTGCCGGGAATCGAACTCATGACCTTACAATCGTAATCCAAATACCACTAAGCACACACACGCACACAACAGGCTTCCACATAGTTGCCATCTACCAAATTCACCTATGAGTCATTGGTTGACTTGGGTCTATATTAGAAGACACTTGTCCAAAGTGCTGTGCAGTGGGGACTGAATCCAAAACCATGTGGTTGTGAAGCAAGCTTCTTAACCACATAGTCAAGACTGCGCCTTTATAGAATAATGCTTTAAGACCCATTTAAATACCAGCCATGAGAACTCACACCTCTATCTAGAACAAACAGGTATAGAAATGGAATTTTAAAAAATTTGAAAATATGAATTCATAATCTACACCAGTGGTTATCAGATGGGGTCCATATGGTCTCTTGGGGGTCCATATAAGATTTTGTTGTTAAAATTTATCTGCAATAATTTTTTTTATAATTTTAGAATTCACAAAATACTTTAAAATAATTTTTTTTATACAGTTCCTAATAATATTTAATTATAAAAACATAACAGGATTTTTTAAACATCGAATGGCTAAGAGGGTCCATCTGAGTAAAATAGGAATCAAAGGGGTCCATAGGCAAAAAATGGTTGAGAACCACTGATCTACACAATAACCAACTAACAACTGAACCATTCTTTCTCTAATTAATGTAATTCTCTCATGATTTAACAAAAAGAAAAATATCTTAAATACCACACCTGTCTTCACTGTGTTTACATGTCACCTGTTGCTCTAAGAAAAACAACTTGAGAGCTTTGAGATGTTATTTTTCTTTTTATCTCTTTGCATTATTACAATTAATTGTTTATTCATGTATTACAGAGTTCCAATGATACATTTCCAACTGCAATGCACATAGCTGTTGCTGCTGAAATCAACCAGCATTTATTACCTGCCCTTCATAAATTACACGAGGCTCTCAAAAACAAATCTAATGAGTTTATGGACATTATTAAAATAGGACGTACACACACGCAAGTAAGTTATGTACCAATAATTTTATCCATGTACAATGCATATATATATATATATATATATATATATATAATATATACACACACATAACACATGCTAAAAATAACAGCCAAATCTCCCTCAAATCACACCCTACCATCTTAAAAAAAAAGGTACACTGTGTCTGAAATAAAGAGGAAATGGTTATGGCAGGAACACCTTTGATCATAGGTAAACTCAATCAAACCAGATCTAGAACTATACGAGTGCAACAGATTTAAGGATTAAAGTTGTCAATAACTCCTGTCAGAGAAACAAGGAATCATAATAATGAACTTAATGTATACAGTGCTCAGATGCACTACAACTCAGAATATGCACAAGAAGTGAAGTCTTTTTTTTTAACGGGGTGGGATGCATCAGGTGTACTGTTGGCAAATTTCAAGAAGCATGGAAGTTTTGAAGGTTGTAGTTTTCTTGACAGCTGATGAGACCCTACATCCTTCAAAACTTCCAGGCTTCCTAAAATTCACTAACAGTACACCTGATGCCTGCCACCCTGTTTTTTAGACTTATTCGCTATTCACTTCCTGTGTATATTCTATGTACTGTTCATGCAGTTTTGGTTACTCCTCTCCCTCCCACCATGATGTTTGAGTAATGAAGGATTGCACCAGATCTGTTGGTATCGAATACATGTTTCCCCTACTGAACTACTTACCATTACCCCTCTTCCTCAGTTGACTCTTTTACTGACATCCATCGCTAACTCAGCTATTCCTCAATTGTGCTCCCTCTTACCAATTAAACATTTCTATATTGCTGTCCACCTTCCAGGAGACTCATTATTTATGACACTCTCTTACCACCAACCATTTCTGACTAGCCATCACTTTCTCTCTCTTTCCAGTAAACTTATGCTAGCTATTACTATCTCTTTCCATTACTACTTCTAGTACTGCCTTTCCCATTTCTCTCTCTCCATGCTGTAAAAGAGTTAACTAGAGTGAGAGGGTGAAAGAAATGAGAGTATGATGGAGTATAAGCAGACTAATTAAGAGTAACAATACCCCTGAAGGTCACCCTGCCCTGAAAAAACAAAGATAGTGTGGAGTGGTAAGGACTCGATTTGTCTACAGGTTACAAGGCAACATCACTAGTTCTGGTGGTGCCATAATTAAATACACCCAATAAAGTGGTTGGTGTTAGGAAGAGCATCCAGCTGTAGGAATCATGCTAAAAATGGGATGGGAGTGAGATGTAGTCCCTTGACCCATTTCTAAAGAAATCTATTTGATATACTTTAAAAAAAATTATTGCATGTTTAGAAACAAAATTTGATTCTTTTGATCCTTGATCGATTTGGTACTTTATTTTAAAATGACATTTTGTGAATAAGCTACTATCAGATGATAGTAGTTTCATTGTTATAAAGTTTTTATAGCGTCATGTTTGAAATGTCTTCCCACATTCATATCTAGTACCTATCGTGTCTTTTAGGTCGGCATGGTATCTACCTCATACCAAGTTTTGCTTGGTCATGTCTGTATTACTAGTCTGCAATATATTTTTAATTACAATACCTTTTCATTCAAACAAAATAAATGACCATACTACCTCTGAAACTATTTCTCTCAGAGACTATATATGTGTTTGTATTTACATCATCATCGTTTTACATCTGCTTTTCATGCTGGTATGAGTTGGTGGAGTCATTGCTGCTCTCCAAGATAGGTTCTGGGTTGAAGGATCATATCTTGCTTGTAAGTTTCATATTTGGCATGGTCTGCTGGGTGCCCTTCAGCTACAACAGCTACTTTACAGAGTGTACTTTATCATAGCACAAGCACTAAAGAGGGTAGAGGTGAGAATGTGATGCATAGTGTGTGGGGGTTTGATGAGTGCCAATAACAGCTGGTATAGAGTATATGTGTACCTCATGAGGTCCATGAAGCATTGAATACATTTATATATATATTTGCTAAAGAGAGATCCAGAGAGACAAGGGACAGTGAGAATCCTCAAGATTTGCCCAACTCTGAAACTAAGTTCTGGAAGTGCTGTGTGTGTGTATATATATGCACAAGTGAGCCCTTTGCTCATCCCCACCCCCATCTCTCCAATTTTAGCTTTTCCTTAATACCACTATTACACAGAACTGTTTCACTTGATATATATATAACCTCATCCTTAATACTGTCCGCCACTCACATTTTTACATTCACCCACCACCACCAAAATATCATCTCACCTTCTCCACCACTGTCTCTCTCGCTCTCCCTATGCATTACACCTGCCCCTTTCCTCCCCACACTGTCACAACCTGCCCAACCACTCATCTCTCTCTCGTCCTTCCTGTCTACTGTATCACCATTACTATTCTGCAACTTTCCCCCCACCCCCACCTGTCTTTCAACCCTATCCTATCTCTACATGTTACTTACTCTTCCCTATCACCCCTACTTACCATCCACTCAACACTTGTTCTTCATTATATTCACCCCCTCATCCATACATTCATGAATCCTTTACCCATCCACATCCCCAGTTCCTTTGCCCCCATTCACTTCTACTCACTTTGTACCTTGAGGGTCCACAAAGACACCTTATCACTATTTTTACCTCTTCCAAAATGCGAGTAGCCATGAAACCTGTTCTGTTCCAGCCCCTTCTCTCGTTCTCGAACCCCTCATCTCCAAGCATAAAGCTGATATACACACACACTACTTCACTGCAACGGAGTTTGAGCTGAGCTTTTTTTAAATTATCACACATCTTTGCTTTCTTCAGTTTTATACCCATTTTCCCTATCTGCTTATCAAAGGGCGGAATGCACACACACACACATTTTGCAGTATGATTTTTATTTCTTTCTTCAAATGTTGAAATGTTATTTTGCAGGATGCAGTGCCCTTAACACTTGGACAAGAGTTTAGTGGATATGTACACCAGATAGCCAGTGGAATTGAACGCATCAAATCAACTATGCCAAGATTATATCAGCTTGCCATAGGTTTGTTTGAGATTTCTATGAATTTCAATAGCTCAAGTTACAGGTTTTGTTTTTATTTTATATCATCATTCAGTAATAACTGAACACTTAGTTGTCGACATCTTTCTGTTGTTAACATTTCAGTCACCAATAATACACAGACTGAGTGACATTTTGGTCATTTTTTGCCTTAGCTCAATGTAAAGCATTCTTCTATTGGCTAATTGTTGAATATTGAATGTTAATTTGTTGAAGCATCACAAGAGAGCCCCCACTTCCATACATTCCTGTGGAATTCCCATGATTTACATTGTCATTATATCATATACTTATAGCTTTAAATGCTCAAAAGCAACAGGATGGCACCCAGTGGTTCACATTGTTCTGTTTGCAAAAAAAGAGGCCTTCGATCAATGTAGAAAAAAAATGTTTGATATTTCCAAGGAGTCTGACAGTAATATTGATAGTCTAGATAATGGAAGTGATTTTAACCCTTTAGCATTCAGATTATTCTGTCAAATGTAATGCTTTATTCATTCACGTTGATTTGAATTAATCATGCATTATCTCATAGCTTTGAGATTTCAATGATGTGATTGTTTTGAATGACATTATTATGTAGGTGTGAGAGGCCAAATCTGGCAGTTTGAACATAAAAAAGGTAGAAAATTTTGGGCTGGATATGGCCGGTTTAAATGCTAAAGGGTTAATTTGTCCTATGTTTAAGATTCAGGTACTGATTCAGACAACAAATATGATGCATGAGCAAGTGATGTAGATAACAAGAGTATGCATGCAGACAGTGAGTATGCATGCAGACAGTAGTGCTGAGTCTAGTAGTGGAAATGAGTTGCATGATGATGGTGATACTTCTGACAATGCAGATGATGTTCTTGCAGATGCTGGATACATGTAAGTGACTTGAAAACTGATAAATCCCGTCTTATAAATGATTTTGTTGGTCAAGGTGGACCTAGATAGACACTAACTAAAGCTAGGCCTATTGATTATTTTCATAATTCTTTTCGGCTTCTGTAGGTGCTGGGCTTTCACTTTGGGGTTATCTTGTGACAAAAACCAAAAAATATTACACCTACTTTATAGGACAGTGTTTACCAACCTATTTTCTCCCAGGCCTCACTATAACATTCCAGAAAAATGTATGCCCCACTGGTGGTTGGAAAAAAATGCAACTTTATTTTTAATATTTCATAATTATATATTTTCCTTAAAGAAATATCCACACTAGGGCATTAGTATAGTGCTATACCGCAGCAAACAGTCTTCACACAGTATGTTTGGCTGGAGGGATTGGTTTGGCTAGGCTGAGTATAGGTATAGTATGTTTGCTCTGTAAAAAGATTTTCACAATTCCATGTCCCACTAAAAAAAAACACAAAAATGTTGGATCCCACACTGGGAATCACTGGAATACGATATGTGGGACCACTTCAAAAACGTCACAAAATTCATCTGTGGCAACCATTGACACTTGAAAAACTATGATCATTTGTTGGTTTGATTTTGAATATGGGACTCGTACATAACACACCATAGAGCAGTACTAGAACACAAAATTGCCCACACCATAAAGGTTTTAAAAGATTATCTACCTATGAAAAGGTTAAGATCCAGGTCAACCCTGATCAAGCTGACATATGATTAAAGGTAGTTTAACTTGTGACCATCTTGTATTATTTTCCAGAACAGTTTATCAAGGACTATATTATTATATAGCTATTATAATTATTATTAGTAGTAGTAGTAGCAGCAGCACTGATGCTGATATTAGAATAATTCATAGGTAAATTTTTATTTCTAATTTTACTTACCTTTTCTCAAGGTAGTAAGTTTTTTTATTTGAAAGAGATTTGGCTACTACTCCCAGCAGGTTTATCAAATAAATATAGAAGCTCTCTCATGGTCTCCACCATTTTTTTTTAGGTTAGGATTAAGTTGTTTGATTGAGACTTCTAGGATATTGATATGGTAATTCCAGGGTATTAGGTAAATGCTATTAAATTTAAATTGATCAGAATTTCACCACAGATTCCTGTGATGGTGCATGCATCTAGAAACATCCAGTGCTAAATGGATAGCAATGACAGTTTACAGGTGATTTGGATTCACAAAACACTCAATGTTTTTGTTATTTTTAATTATTAGCTGTATCACACAAAGATAGGAAATTGAAAAATCAAGTGCCTTTGCAAAAGATACTGTGGTAGTGAGACATTTAGCCTTTAACCAGTCAAGCAGCTCAAATATTTCTGCTTCACTATTTATAATTGGTGATTTGCTTCAGTGGGCAAATTAACCCAATTAGTTACTGAAGAAAATCCGGTATAGTATTTTTTGTCTTTCTTAAGGGTACTAGTGATATAAATGAAGGGAAATTTGTACAACCAAGAATTAAAGTTACAGACTAAACTTACAAGTAGCTTATCTCAATTAAGCAAGCTTGTCTGTTTTTCCCTAAGTTAGTACAGGTAATTCAGATTACTGGATGTTTCTTCTTGCTCTTCAATCTTCTACTAAACATGGCACTTATTTTGCATACATTATCATATTTTATGTAATATACTAATCAATATCCTAAAATAGTTAAGTGCACACATTTAGATTCTAATGTCATTTCCATTTTTAGTATATTCCAAATTATTTTTTTTAAAGATCTATTTTCATATCTGAGTTGAAGGGTAAAGCAAGCATCCATCTTCTCTGTCCACTATTCCTGGGAGAGTCATGTGGGGTAGTCTTCAGGTACCTTCTCCATAGGATCCTATCAGGAGCAACCATCATTAGACTTTACAGCTGGGATTCTTGAGCATGACCAACTGAGACTGGATATTATCCAACCATCTCATTCTTGGTCTACCCGTAGGTCTCCTGCTGGTTGGCTTGACTTGTGATTTTTTCCTGCTACATTCTAATCACATGTCCAAAGTCCTAGAGCTGTGACCTCTCAATTCAAAGAAGTAGTAGCTTAAAACCTAATGAAGTTTAAATCTCCTTTGCTTTGATTTCATCCAATAAGTGAATTTTGATAACGTACACAACTTCTGTTGTGTTTTTTAATCTGCAATTTATTATTTTAATAAGGTGGCACGGCTGTTGGTACTGGAATAAACACAAGAATTGGATTTGCAGAAAAAATAGCTTCTAACATTGCTGAAATTACAGGTAAAGTTTTATAAAAACTTTCTATTTGATTACTTATTTGGAAAATATATTCCATTTATTTTCATGAAATTTGTCTACTTAAATGTATTTTTAATTTTGTGAGGATTGCAATTTTCAAAATGTATTGATTGCCTTGAGTAAGATATAAGCTTCTCAACTGGAGATTTCATCTGAGCATTATATTTAGGAAACAAAAAGACAATATTTGAAATGACAATTTTGTATGAGCCTACTAGTGTGCTTTTCTATATTTGTCAGTAATTCCAAGCCTATCATGATACGTGCAGTAGTTTGTGTTAAAACAAAATCTACCAGTTGCGAAAACATTCCTTTTCGTGCAGAAATGATGACAGGTGTTACAATACATGTACTGATAGACGTTTTCTAAATATTCTTTATTTAAAATGTACTGTACTCTTAACTTTTCTTCTCACAACAACTCTGTGTGTTACAGGTTCTATCTTTATATTATTATTCTTTTAGGGCTTCCTTTCCTATCAGCTCCTAATAAATTTGAAGCACTTGCAGCTCATGATGCACTTGTGGAAGTACATGGATCTTTAAATGTTGTAGCATGCAGTTTAATGAAAATTGGTAATGACCTACGCTTTCTCGCATCTGGGCCTCGGTGTGGCTTTGGAGAGTTAATTCTTCCTGAAAATGAGCCCGGAAGTAGTATTATGCCAGGTGAGTGAAACATATATCAAAGTTTTATCTTTTTGAAATCTGTGAGGTCTCAGAGCTGATTTTATCAGGTAACACTAGTTGTCAGTTCACTGCAGTTACTATATTGTAATTTTAAACAAGGCTGTCATATGATTGGGACTGGTTCTATGCTAACAGGGGTGCCTGGTGCTGACAACTGATGGCTTTAAGTTCCCAATTATAGTTTTATATATTTAATCCTTCATTCTTGAACACTGTATAAACAGAGTAACTAACAAAGCTTTTTGTAAATATTATGTACTAGAAAATATCCATCTCTTAGGTGAACATGGCATGTTTTCTTATTCCACAAGCTCTATGAATCAAAAGAATTGAGCAGATAACTTGAAGAGAGAAAACAGGGTTCACAGAACAGAATGTTTGTGTTTCATAAATTAACATATTAAGAAAACCCTCAAAACAATAACAAAATGAACTTTTAAAACTTCTTAATATTATAAATAGGATAGAAATGAGTAAATAATTAGAATTAAAAATTCTAAATTTAGCACATAGCCACTCGTTTGAGGTTGAATAGTGCAGTCAGTATAATCGACCCTCCTATGGGTTAGTCCTCATTACTCCGCAAGGAGCCTAGGGCCAGTTTCCTGGTTTCTCTGGCGTATGTGTACTCCTCGCTGGATAGGACACCAGTCTGTTGCAGGATTACTCATTTTTACCAGCTGAGTGGACTGGAGCAACGTGAAATGAAGTGTTTTGCTCAAGAACACAACGCATCACCCAGGCCAGGAATCAAAACCACAATCTTATGATCATGAGTTCAACACCCTAACCTCTAAGCCATGCGCCTCCACGACTCAGCCTGAAATTACATGGTCATGGAATTATCTTAACCACACAGACATGTCTATGCCTCCATATAAATAAAACAGTTTCTTCATTCTTTAGAAGAGTGCTTGTTACTTTCACCTATTAATAAACACATCAATTCAAGATGAAAGAAAAACCAACAAACTATTTTAATTATTACTGAGAGATTGGTTAATAGACAGAACTGTTGTTTCAAACCACTGTTTTTCATCAGGAAATGAATGCCAAATCTTAAAGTAGAATGTACCACTCTTGTTGGCTGCAGTACAGAATTGTTTCTGGAAACTGGCATCAAGTTCCAGAGGATTTACCAATTTGTAAATATTCTATTTGATCAGCTAGCTCTATGTCGCTCTATTCTTGGACAAGATAAATAAATCTCAAGAACTAACAAAAGAGTATAGAAACAAAAGCATCAACAAAAAGACTAGAAGGGTATATTGTTGTTGATTATGATATTTAGCTCTATCTCAGTCCAAATAGGGGAGACTAGACTATGATCAAAACATTCCAGCTATGACCATCCTGTCTTTTGTATAAATGCCATGTTAGTGAAATTTGATACATGGAAACTGTACAAAACCCTGTCGTGTGTGTGTGTGTGTGGGTGTGTGTGTGTGTGTGTGTGTGTGTGTGTGTGTGT
>JAOPUL010002961.1:33136281-33147702 GCA_027564515.1 Octopus rubescens
GAGCTGCACCAGACACCAGTCCATTTTAGCATGGTTTCTACGGCTGGATGCCCTTCCTAACACCAACCACTCCAGAGTGTACTGGGCGCCTTTAGCATGTCGCCGGCACGAGTGTTTTTGGCATGTCACTGGCACGAGTGATTTTAATGTGTCACCGGCTTATAGTAAAAAGTAAAGCTTAAATTTGAAAGGCCTCAAGTAAACCTAGTGATGACAGAAGTTGGCAGGAAAGACAGGATTTCAATGCCATATACAAAATGCTGAAAAGTTGATAGGAATTCCATACAGCATACCCACTGTAAACTATGGGTACAGTGGAATCACAGGCAAGCTGAAAGAGAAGAAAAACTTTGTAGCTGATGGACAATAGTTGTTAGCAGTTAGAGAATCAATGAAATAAATCCTTTCAAATGTGTAAAAGACTGCTTTGAAGTTTAGTTGATAGCTTCTGCTATGTAGGGGACCTAATTAGTAACAGAAGAGGGTGTTCTGAAAGCATAGTAGCCAGAGAAAGAATCGGGTGGAAAAAGTTCAGGGAGCTATTACCTCTACTGGCAACAAAGTGATTCGCTTTCCAAAGCAAATTGTATGATGCTTGTGTGTGTTGTTGCATGGTAGTGAAACATAGGCATTCAATTTGGAGTATGTGCAAAGGCTGTCAAGAAATGAGTCAAACTTTACACGTTCATTGCATGTGTAACGTTAATGTGAATGAACAATGGAGCACAAATAAACTTTTTTAAAAGTTGGGTATAAGAGGATTAAGACGTGATGTACAAGAGAGAAGACTGTGGTATTGGTATGTAATACATATGGTGGATCCTGTAGAAGGAAAAGATATGGGAAGAAGTGGTGAAAAGGGGATTGCAGGAGAATAAACCTTAAATAGTAGATGACAAAGGGACACAAGTGATAAAATGTTCTGCTGAAAATCTGTCAAAACCATGCAGGCTTGGAAAAATATGTAAAAGTAATCATCATCATTATTGCTTTTACATTCATTTTTTTCTTTCATGCTGCATGGGTTGGATGGGCTGGAGGCAGTATTCTATGTTCCTGATGCCAACCTTTCCTTCGTGTAGTGAACTTTGTTCCACATCTTTGCCTTTTGAGTCTACTAACTTTTGTTTATGGACATACTTGCCCAAGGTACTATGCAGTGGGATTGAACCCAAAACGAAATTGTAGCAAAGCAAACTTTTTAACCACACCACTACCATGTACCCACCTATTAATATTGTGTTCTTTTATTTTCAGGTAAAATTAATCCTACGCAGTGTGAAGCCATCACAATGGTGGCCGCCCAAGTTATGGGTAACCAAGTTGCAGTTACTATTGGTGGCTCGAATGGCCATTTTGAGCTGAATGTTTTCAAACCTCTCATTGTACGCAATGTTCTACAATCAATTAGACTTGTTGGAGATGCATGCACTTCTTTCACTGACCATTGTGTTAAAGATATCCAACCAAACAGGAAACGCTTGCAATCCAATGTTAATGAATCACTTATGCTGGTCACTGCCCTAAATCCCCACATCGGCTACGACAGAGCAGCAAAAATAGCCAAACTAGCTCACCAAGAAGGTACTACATTAAAAGAGGCAGCGTTAAAATTAAATTATTTGAAGGAAGACCAATTTGATGAACTAGTTCGACCTGAAAATATGCTCGGGCCAAAATGATGGAATCATTAATGCACTTTATCGACCTGGCCAAAGACTTGTAAGGATAGCTTTTACTTTCCTTCCTCGATTTTCATAGTCAATCTCTTTTGATAGATGTTGAGCAGGAGTTGACTACAGATGTAATCACCAAAACAGGATAATTATCTGATATGGAAAAAATTGTAAATAGGTTCGGGGAAAAAATAATAAAATAAATGAATTTGATAGTTGACATTTTTTACCAATTTATTTATTTATAAATTCCTTAGCTATAATGGATACTGTTAATTCAATTTTTAATGTTTTGAAATAAACATATGTGGAATATGTACTTGAAACAATGAAATATTTTGTTCATCATAGCAAAGTAGGGGATGTTCATAAAATAAACTTACCAATATAATTTTGGTCTCTTACATAGGCACAAGGCTTCAATTTTGCAGTAGATTGGAAAAATATATTTTTGATGTCCATGCCTTTCTTAAGTGCATTAGACATGAATGAAATGATTTTAGACTTGGGTTGCCTGAACTTCACTCTACGGCACTTGTTACAATTGTTGTAATTCTTAAATGACTTGAATTTTTTTCCCCTAGACAGAAGCTTTATATTTGAAATGAAGGGTGAGGCTATTTCACCTCATAGAAATGGAGTACCAAAAGCAAGTCACAGACTTGGGCTTGCTATGTGTTCTACTTAAATTGAATTCTAACTTAGGCACAAGGCTGATTGTTCAAAGAGAGGGAATGTGTAACTGAATTGATACCAGTATATTACCGGTACTTATTTACCACAATGGAATGGATAAACAGTCAAACCAAATAGGTTTTAAATATATCGAAGTGTATTTAACCCAATTTATCTCAACCATCTTTAAGCATCAACTAAAATAAGCCAATGAGGGAGTCTCTACATGTCACTCAATCTGCTAAAATTAGCAACCCAAATTTCTTAAATCACAGCCTACCATCTAACAAAAATGGAAGAACATATTAGGTAATGTAATCTTAGATTAAGTGTCTGAAAAGACAGGATGGTCATGGCTGGAATGCCTTTGATCATAGGTCTGCTTGATTAGGGTTAAACAATAAAAACATCATCATATATAAGTTACCAAGAAATATTTCTGAAGAAAAGGAATTAAATATTTATAAACTGAATAATTGACATAGGAAAATATTTTTACTTATTTTCAGTCTGAGCAGCATCAATAATTAAAAACAGTTCATTATGACTGAACTAGTAGAAATCATTTTTAAACTAAGGCTGATGAAAAACCCTGAGAACTGATAGTGAAAGAGCAAACCAACCATTCTCACTGTGACTGAAACTAAAATGTGTCCCCATTAATGTTTTTTCAATGAAAGACAACACGTTAGTAAATAACAATCCTACTTTGTATTCCTAATTTGTGTACAGGAGAATTAGTATGGAGGGGAGTAGTAAAATGTCAGAATTAGGTGTGAAGAGAGTCCATGTGCAAGAAAAGTATCTACAATGAGATTTACGTGATTTCAGCTTCCATGTCTTCCTCATCCTCCTCCTCCTCATCTTCTTCACTCGAAGTAACATCTGGTTCATCACATTGAGACTGGCATTTTACACATTTGCAATTAAAGAGGTAATTGTCCCTGGAAATAAATTTAAAAAATTGAATTAAATTTCTTTTTAATCATTTAAAATAAAAATTTTCTTTGGTAGATTTCTTTAATTCAGATTATTTTGCCAAATGTATTGCTTATTCATTCACATAGCTTTGAAACTTTAATGATGTGATTGTATATTTTTAGAATTACATTATAGGATAGGTGTGAGAGTCCAGGCCTGGCTGGTTTGAACATAAAACAGAATATTTGAGCTGGATTTGGCTGGTTTAAATGCTAAAGGGTTAATAATGTTAAGAAATGATTCCTTTCTTTTGAAAAAAACAAACCCTATATTTGTATATATAAAAATGGTGGAGAAACAAAAAATGCTATACTTGTGGGGATTTAAGTTCCTTACAGTATTTAGTTAGGTTAGAATATATATATATATATAGAGAGAAAGAGACATATCAGTTGGCAGTCTGATTAATATCTTATTCACTTTTTTTATCTCTCTCAAATCTAAAGAGTACAAGTATGCTTAATAAGTAAAAATTCATAATTTGCTTTATAAAATTTGTTGGTACTAAAAAGGTCTGTGATTAATTTGAACCAGTGGTTCTTAATCTGGGGAGTAGCACCCTGTTCAGGTTATGAGTTCAAAAAAGGATAGTATGTTAAAGTGCACTGGATATTAAAAAGGGGGTCATGATTTTTCTTAGAAATAAAATACTTAAATTAGGTATAATATTTATATTTCAAGCACATTTTTAAATGTGTAGGACATTTGTGTCATCAGCAAGTAGAAACATGATTGATGATGTACAAAGGTCCAACATAATT
Source organism: Octopus rubescens (assembly GCA_027564515.1). Taxonomy (NCBI): domain Eukaryota; kingdom Metazoa; phylum Mollusca; class Cephalopoda; order Octopoda; family Octopodidae; genus Octopus; species Octopus rubescens. The sequence continues at coordinate 33,140,375 of JAOPUL010002961.1, forward strand.
CCATTACTGAAGTCCTTACCTTTAATTTTTCATAAACATTTCACAGGGGAATTATTCCATGCAAATGTGAAAAAAGAGGCACATGTTGGATGGGAAAAGAGAGATAATAAACCACTAAGCAAAACTAGCCTCTGTTTAAATTTGTTTTCAACATAGGTGTCGTGCTTTCCAACCACATGGTTCCAGGTTCATTTCTACCGCGTGGCACCTTGGGCAAGTGTATTCTACTATAGCCTTGTGAGTGGATTTGGAGGACGGAAACTGAAAGAAGCCTATCTTGTGTATGTGTGTATGTATGTGTGTGTGCGTCTTTGTGTCTGTCCTTTCCCCCACCCCCACCGCTTGACAAACAGTGTTGGTGTGTTTACATCCCCACAACTTAGCGGTTCAGCAAAACAGACCAATAGAATCAGCATAAGGCTTTAAAAATAAGAAAACAAGCACTGGGGTGGATTAGTTCCGACTAAAATTCCTCATGGTGGTGCCCCAGCATAATGACTGGAACAAGTAAAAGATGAGGGAGTGACATTGTAAAGTGCCATTTGGTAAAAGGCTGAGAACTGATAACGACAGAAATTTTTTATAGAAAACTTTTAAACATCCGTAACTAAGCAGTACAGCAAAAAAACAACAACAAAAAAAAATAGAATAAGTACTAGGCTTTAAAAAAAAAAGTCCTAGGGTCGATTTGTTCAACAAGGGCCCTTCAAGGTGATGCCCCCAGCATGGCTGCAGTCAAATGACTGAAACAAGTAAAAGATAAAATACAATGAAAAGATACCTTAAGTGCTTCTGTCTGCTATGGCGACTTCTTTCCAACATGCACCCATCCAAATAACTGATACAGATCTCCTGAAAAATATATATACATATATTATAATCATTTATAATCATGCATCTTGAATTTCGGCAACAGTACACCTGATGCCCCCACCCCCACCCCATTTTTTTTTTTTAGACTTCACTTCCTGTGCATGTAGTTTTGGTTACTTTTACTGATAAGTTGAAGTGCACCTGAGCACTGTATACAATAAGTTCATTATATATATATAAGGTGGCGAGCTGGCAGAATCGTTAGCACGCCAGGCAAAATGCTTAGCGGCATCTCTACATTCTGAGTTCAAATTTCGCCGGGGTCAATAAAATAAGTACCAGTTGTGTACTGGAGTCAATTGGATCGACTATACCCATCCCTGAAAATTTCAGGCCTTTGTGCCCAGTATAGAAAGGATTATTATTATTATCGGCGAGCTGGCAGAGTAGTTACCGCGCCGGGAGAAATGCTTAGCAGCAATTTTTCCGACTTTACGTTGAGTTCAAATGCTGCCGAGGTCGACTTTGCCTTTCATCCTTCTGGGGTCGATAAAATCGACTACTGCCCTCCCCCAAAATTTCAGGCCTTCGTGCTCAGTATAGAAAGGATTATTATTATTATAGGTGGTGAGCTGGCAGAATTGTTAGCAAGCTGGGCAAAATGCTTAGCAGCATTTAGTCCATCTCTACGTTCTGAGTTCAAATTCTGCGGGTCGAGTTTGCCTTTCATCCTTCCGGTGTTGATAAAATAAGTACCAGTTTAACACTGGGGGAGGGGGTCAATGTAATTGACTAAACCCCTGAAATGGGTGGCCTTATGCCTAAATCTGAAACCATTATTATTATTATAGTTTGACATTGATTTGACAATGTTTCATCAAACCCAAGAATACAGGACAGAGAATGGCTGTGATAGAATATAAATTAGGCTGCACAATTGAAAATATGTTTGTAGTTCACGATTCTGAGATTTAAATCCTATCATGGCAGGCTTAGCTCTTTGTTCCATCAAGGTTCATCGTTTTAATATTCATGTTTAATGGGTTGAACAGAGTTTGAGACAGATTTTCTATGGCCAGATGCCCTTCCTCTAGCCAACCCCTACCTGTTTCCAAGCAAGGTAACAGAATATTGGAAATGAATGATATTCAGTAACAACAATCATATGATGTCATATATATATATATAGTGCTGGTGCCACATAAAAAGCACTCAGTACACACTGTAAAGTGATTAGCATTAGGAAGGGTATCCAGCCATAGTAACCATGCCAGAACAGACAATGGGAGCCTGGTGCAGCCCCTGGACTTAACAGCTCCAGTCAAACTGTCCAACCCATGCCAGTATGAAAAACTCACGTTAAATGATGATTTATATATATATATATAAAGTGGTACCGTCCCACCCATGCTAGCATGGAAAACGGACGTTAAAGGATGCTGCTGCTGCTGCTGATGATGAAATATGATGGTCTTCTTTTGGTTTCTGTCTACCAAACCTACTCACAATACTTTTGGTTAGCCCAGGACTATAGTAGAAGATACTTGCCCAATGAGTCACTCAGTGGAACTGAACCCGAAACCATCTAGTTGGGAAGCGAGCTTCTTAACCATACATAAAATAAATACCAAAAATATACCAAGAAAAATGCAGATTAGCTAAAAACATTTAACCAATGAAGAAACCCCAGCTTAGTTTGCTCATCCTGCTAGAAAGAGCACTCAAATCTCTTTCAAATTGTACTCTACTTTAGTAGAAGGAAGAACACATTAGATTATATAGTCCTAGATAAGCTGAAAAATGTGATGGTCATGGTTGGAATGCCTTGATTTACATTGACCCAAGTCAAAGAAAAAAACCCTATTTCATACATTCGATGCCCAACCAGTCCATTGCATTCAGTTTTTTTCCCCCTACGGTAACCCATTGCCAAATACCATTCTAATTATACTAGATCTTCACATTTAGCTACATATTTAGATGCCATATTGGAAATTTCCAAAGTTGTAACACCAGCCTGTCAATATATATGAATTGGTTAAAAGGATAAAAAATAAAAATATTTACAAGTAAACAAATAAAAATATGTTATGGAAATGGCATTCTCACCTCTCCTGGTACAATATCTTCCAAAGCCACAACTCTTAATTTATGGCAATTGTGAGGGAACTGAACTTCTGCATTAGGCACACAGCTGTGATTACCTGTGTATTGTAAAAGAAATGAATTTTATAACTATATAATGTCTGTGAGGTTACACTATTGACCACATGGTCATGAATTCAAAGCTTACTTCGGTTAGTTATGCCTTGGAGCACCACAATAGCTAAATTGTCTTGTAATGTTTAGCTCAGTCAATCAGCTAACAGGTTCCACTCCTAGCTTTAAAAAAAAATTGGTTAGCAATACAAGATATCTCTAACAGGAAAAGCTAGTAGCTCTGGCAGCAGGTGGTTGTTCAAATTAGCAAACAATATCTCACTCAGTGGGTAGTCATTATTACAGGGCATGACACCCATGCCCTTTCATGAATCCCAGACTCAACAAGCTCAGGCTGGCAGTACATGGAATCGACTCCTATCCAGGGTTACAGGTTCTCCCTCATATTGACCAGAATTTCTAGGTTGGTACCTGGCATAGCCTGTCCCGGGCCCATGTTCAGTGAAGAGGAGGGATGATGAGCACAAGGTTGGCAACCAAACTTTCAGTATTCAAATCACTACACAAGCAACAAAGTGGAAGGAACTAAATATGAAAAACGTACTTAAAACAGTTCATGTCGAAAAGGAACGCTTGGCCCGCTATGATTATAGCCACAAATGAAGCTATTATGGTAAGCATTTGACATGTATTCATTTTTTTAATTCCAGAGCAGAATTCTGATAATTTTGTAAAAAATTAAATACTTTCATGACATGACAAAATTTCTGGAGTTCTGACTATATTACCATGTAGAAAAATTATTTTTTTTAAGCTCATAAGAGGTTGTGGAAGATTACTGAAACAACACCAGAGTATATTTAGTTCTTTATGGGATTATTTTTCACTATAATCAATAGAACAAACACTGGTGAGATATATTCAATTAATTATACATGATTCTAAGAAATTTGGCTTCAGTACATGGTCAAAATAAAGTTATATTAGGAGCAACAACAATTGTCAGCATAAACGAAATTCAATTGAATACTTACAACAACTTTGCATTGAGTAAAGACCAGATCCTTCACAGTTCAAGAATGTTCCGGATTCTACAAGATAAAATAGTGTTTTATATTGATACACAACTAAAAATTTATAGGGAAAGAGGATTTAATACAATGTATCTGCCAACTTGCCCACCCGAATGGTCAGTTAGAAAATACCATAATGTTGGCAGCAATAATGAAATTTTCCTATATACACCCAAGGCTGTAAATTTGAGATCAATTTAACCCTTTAGCATTTAAACTGGTCATACTCGGCCCAAATATTCTATCTGTTTTATGTTCAAACCAGCCTCTCATACCTACCCTACAACATCATTCTAAAAACAAACAACCACATCATTGAAATCTCGAAGCTATGAGATAATGCATAATTAATTCAAAACAATGTGAATAAATAAGCATTATATGTGACAGAGTAATCTGAATGCTAAAGGGTTAAATGACTCCAACACTTACTAAACTAGTAAATAATTTTACCAATCCCAGACAAACAAAAAGCAAAGTCATCTGCAGCAGGATGTAAACAACACTCCCAAAATATTAAGGCTAAAACATAAAATAGTAAAAACAAAGAGAGATAACAAGTTTACTTTGCAAAAACCTACATAAACCTTCTCTTTAAAGCCATCTATCCTTGTCCTATAACCTTCACCCTCGCTCTACTAATAGATTCCTCTGGAAAGTTTTCTTTCCAGCCATTAAACTGCAGCAATTCAAGCTGAACACCAGGCACACCAGTTAACTATATTTCCTAGCCCAGGATGTCATAACAAGTCTATGGGAACTTTCCCAGTTCAACAACCTGCCTAACTGAAGTCAGTATAGAAAAATGAACATTTTGACAAGCCTCTTTAATCTAAAGAAAAAACACTATCATTCTGTTGGTTAATTTAACACAACTATCTATAATTATGCCCTCAGCTCTCCAATCTTTGCCATAAGTTATTCTCTCACCAGACTAGATATATATAGGTAACAAAAAGTCATTTTCAAACCTGTACTCATAAAACCAATATTTAACTCTAGACTCAACAGTGTTAACTGTATGAAAGAGAAGGATCTTCCTTTGCATAGGTTACCAGTCTACTATAGATAACATTTGCACAAGATTTGGTACTTATTTCCAACAGCTAGAGGAGCTAATTTAAATAAAAGCAGAGTATCACAAGTACAAAATAGCTGAACTGATTGGATAAGGTGTGTTGATTGTGAAACTATTTGAAGCATAAATGTTCTGTTATGATTGAACAGGACACCATCAGATTAATTTGTTTACCATTATAAGAGTTAAGAGCAATTACCAAGTAAAAAATAAAAACCAGCTATACATACCTCTTTCCAAGTCAACATAAAGCTGGTCTATGAAATTGTCGATAGTAATTCGTTCATCTGGATGAAGATCCATAGCATCACAATTTTGACACCATACACTGATAGAACTAAGAAAGAAAAAAAATTGTTCTTTACCTAAATGAATAATACTGATGCTTATATACTCTCTCTCTCTCTCTCTCTCTCTCTCTCAGAGACACTTTCTATGTAATCATATAAGTAGCAGTTTATACTGACATATCGCAATACATGACACTGAGTACAAAACTAATTTGGGCAGTAATTGCCAGATGATGTGAAGGCGAACAATTTTAACTCAGTGCATAGAATTATAGATTCCTCATAATTTATTGAAGTCGGTTGGTAACCTAACATAGAATTTAGCCATAGAGAGTAAATTAATAAACATTTTATGTCGTTTCAATCATATGGGAAAAAAAAATCTTACAATTGTGTTGTAGAATCTATTCATAAGAATCATTTATGGTTTGTGGCTAGACACAAAATTTGTGACAACAGTATTTAGGAAGCTAACCGTGGAATAATTACTGATTTTGGATAATACAAATGTACTATAGCGTATAGCCTATTTAGCAGTACAATTTTTTTTGACAGACATCACAACAGCGAGTAATCAAATACTCTAAAACAAATATAAATGTATTTTTAAAATTTTTTCTAATTTCTCCATTGGCATGAAAAATGAGATTAACTTGACTGGTTTCAATACTAGTTGGGATTCTCTTCAAAAAGACAAAGCAAAGTGCACAGACAAAGAAAAAGTGTGTGGTGCCCAAAGAGAATACCAATTAAGATCAAAACCAGTCAGGCCTATCATCCATTTTACTCTCTGCAGAGAGATCAGAGAAAAGACATTTGTTTATATTTACTCAGTGTATTTGATTTCACATTGCAGTCAGGTTTAATCCTTTAGCATTCAGCTTTGTCTGTCAAATGCAAAGCTTATTTATTCACATTGTTTTGAATTAATCATGCATTATCTTGTGGCTTTGAGATTTATTTTTAGAATGACTTTCTAGGATAAGTGTGAGAAGCTGGATGTGGCCAGTTTGAACATAAAATAGATAGACTATTTTGGCTGGATATGGCCGGTTTAAACACTAAAGGGTTAAAAAAATTTATACTGCTAGTACATTTCCATTGTGAAATATTTTGGTTTTTCTTTGAATATCAAGGTGTAGCTGTATGCACACCCCTTTGTGTATATACAGCTCTATTACAATATAAAATATGGTTGAAATGCTTTGTAACTTGTTGCGATGTCAGTTATAATGGTATTCAGGTCAGGTGTAGGTGCATGCACCATTGCAGCAAATCGCTGCAAACACCATTTGTTGGTATTTGCTCAGATCATCCCAGGCAACCCTCTGAGCAGTGTCCCAGTCAGTCCCCATCTCCGCAAGATACTTCCTCATTCACTGTGACCATGTGGCATGTGGCCAACCAACACGAGCCGTCACCCCACCTGGATCCTCGGAGAAGAAAACATGGTACACAAGATCCAACTCGTAAAAAGATCGAGCAGCCTGATCAAACAGTCTGAGCTGATGCTTCCGAATCATACAAGTATGATTCAGATAATGGTATTGATAGTAATTAACCGTCAACATTCCAGATGAATCGTTAACCTCTAAATCTATGTGTTATATACAATCAAGTATAATTTTTTTTTAAATATTTCATTTTAAAACATTCCCCTTACACCCAGAAGTAAAAAATTAATATTTACCTTGTCCCAATTCCTTGACCATTCCGGCCAATGAGAGCAAACAAGGATTGAAACCCTTCATAAGTGAACCACTGGAAAATAAAAAAATTTTAAAAAAATTGTTTTTTAGTCAATTTGTTTCCTTCCAATAAAAATATATCACACATTTATATATATAGGCGCAGGCGTGGCTGTGTGGTAAGAAGCTTGCTTCCCAACCCCATGGTTCCGGGTTCAGTCCCACT
>JAOPUL010002961.1:33158958-33170843 GCA_027564515.1 Octopus rubescens
CCCGGCGGCATTTGAACTCAGAGCGTAAAGTCGGAAAAATTGCCGATAAGCATTTCTCCCGGCGCGGTAACGACTCTGCCAGTTCGCCGCCTGATGCCATTATATTAACATGATAAAGTTGTTGAGATTTTAGAAGTTAAACAAATGGTTGTATGTCATATTCAAGTAATGAGAGAAAGTGGTGCTTCAGTTTTACACATCACGGGCAAGGAACATAAATTCAAAATTTTGGGAGTGTGTAGAAACTCTTGCATAGATATAGCATGAAGTAATTAACAGCAACATTCTCATAATAGTCGACAATCTTAATGACCATGTTGTGAAATGACCATGTTGTGAAATGACCATGTTGTGAAATGACCATGTTGTGAAGTGGTAAACATGGAGGTTATGGTTAATCGTTTTGATACCAAATCACCCATGGATCTATGATACAAACTTCTTATTTTAAAGTGAACTAAATGAAAACCTTCCATAAAAATTTCATATTAATTTATGTTCTAAACTCCAGATTAATAATGATTAATAATTTTACTAAATTCTTCATTATTACCAAAATTAATTAAAACAAAGGCAGTGTATTTTAACAGGGGTTCAGTAACGAAAGGGTTAATGTACAAAAAAATGAAGAGATATCAATGTTCTTGCAGCTCTGACCTAACCATTTACTGCATAAACACCAGATACCCAACTCATCAACTGGTCCACTAATCACTAAAGTGGGTTTCAAATCCAGACTGATTTTGTACAGACCAATAAGTCTGGCTGATGATGTAAACACTAAATCTTTTTCTAATCAAGAATGTATCTCTCAGTATAATATATATTAGTGTTTAGCAAGTTTAAGCTAGAGACGAGACATACTTTGAAGCAAAAGTCAAGTAAAAAAGAAAATAAGGTAAGGAAGTTCTTAAATACTTTTCCTTTAGTTAAAATCCCCCACCCCCCAAAAAACAAAATTATTGGGGACATGAACCAGAGAATTATAACTGAGGATTATTTGGTATTCCTAATGAATAACCGGCTAAATCTATGAATAGAGCAAGGCCCCCAGCTAGGCAACAGACAATATAGTGAAATAATAGTGACTAGGGTTATAAGAGTTCAGTGAAAGGTCTGCAAGGAATAGATGAAAAGGAGTAGGAATGAATGACATCAAGATATTATACAAGCTGCCAAGTCTTTCAAACCAGGAAGAAACCTGAGGGTAGGAGATTCACTCATGTTCTAATAAGAGGGGTTAAATGTTTTCTAGTTACTAAGTTAATCATCAGCGAAATGCTTTCTCCAATGATAAGGATGCTATTTATCTTTGTCAACCATTACAAAGAGAGGAGAAAAAACTAAAGAAGGGCATTTACAGAAGCCTCAAATTAATGAATCAATTCTTGTAAGTAGCTGAGAAAGTTTTATCAAAGTTCAGAATAAGGTGGCTAAACTAGATTAGATGCCAGACTTAGTTAATAATAAACTACTATATTTTGCATTTGATGATCAAGAGAAGGTTTTTAATTAAACCACTCAGTCTCTTGTCTGTTGAGTGCTAAGGAAACTAGGTGCAGATAAATGACTTGTGAGTACCACATAAGGGGGAGTGGGGCATAATGGGTCTTTGCCAGATTTCCATCATTTTCTCCTGTCTTTAAAAAGTACTTCAGATTTGGAATATTTGTACTAGAGGTATGTTTAGAGTATTTTCTTTGCTTATGTTATGTTGAATAAAGGAATTATCCTTGGAAACTCAAAAGTGGGGCATAATGGGTCACTTAAGATATAGCACATAGATTTCTATAAATAGAAGAAAAGAATTAAAGAAGTCTTCCACACCGTAGATATATGTGCCAGTATCTGAAAGTGTTTTAGCAGCATTGTTTCATGTAATTATTGATGTTTATATAGAAACAAGGGGTACATCGTTATTGCAAAAGGAAAAGAGAAAAGTGTGCAGCAAAAATTGCAAAGAAGCAACTAAAGTGTAAAAGTGGAAAGGAAGGAGGGTCACTTGCTCCAAAATGGCAGAAAACAGGTAGTGCCAATGATTCAGAGAAAGAGGACACCGAGTGCTCCATCTGCAAGAAATTCTGGAACAGGCACAAAGGCAGGAAGAATGAAGTTTGGTTGTTGTGTGACCTTTGTGATGATTGTGTTTGTCCAAGAGGAACAAATGTTAACCAAGAATTCTTCTGCGAGAAATGTACAATTCAATCTAGATTCTGTGTGCTAAATGGAGGACTTTATCCTGATAGTTGTTCTGTAAACATGGTTGTTGTTTTTAAATTTTGGTGAAGATTGAGTCTATTTAAGTTTGGATGTCTCTAATATGTTTTTTTATTGATTGTTTTCAACATTCACCAACAATTTGTCATATTTTTTATCCAAATACTGCTCTGCATTTTGCTTCATTTGCAGGTGACCTATTATGCCCCACCAAATATTGAAATTTCAGATTTTTACAGTAGTTCAAACATGATTATGTATATATGAAACGAGTATTCAAAATGACTTCCCAATCCACCAGAAGTGCTTATCAGAATCATGATGCACTTTTTGATATTGTAAATCCATGTTAATTATTACATGTTGGTTTTTCTTTGACATTGTTTTTAAAATTTTGGGAAACAATTGACCCATTATACCCCCCACCCACCCTATGTCGTGTAGTAAGTATGGGATTTGCAATGAATTTAGTGAAGAATTTAGTATACAAACTACCTTTCACTTGAGTTAATGAGGTTGCAACATGTAAAACCAATTCTTTTAGAATTTATATAAATTAAGGAGTTAGAGAAAAATGTTCCAAATGCAAGAGCATAGTCTAGAGTCCAAATACTTAAATGGTTAATCATTAAGAGAGAGCACAATGACCAAGACTTATCTGAGAAGTGGCTTGCTTGATATGGCAAAAATAAATAGGAACACAACAGCAAGAGTGTGGATAGGTGGTAGACTTATAAAGAACCATAACTTCAGATGTAATATGTGTACATTAGAAGTTAGTAGTAGTAGGAGCACACCCATGCAATGAAAAATCACAAACCTCTCAGACACTCCTTAAACACAGTTCTTACCTAGGTAAATTAACCTTTAGCACACTGGAGGAGAATTTATATCGCCATGCGTTTTCTCCCCTCTCTATGCAACACAATATGACTGCAGCTACAGGGGAGAAAACTTTATAGTGACATAATGCACCTAAATGTGCTGAAGGTTAATGTGAGAGCAGAAGATAAATGTAAGAAAACCACACTAGTCTGGGTGAGTAAAGGGAGAAAACAAAAAGATTATGTAGTTATTGCTTCTGTTGGCAACAAAGAAATCTTCTCTTCATGCAAAAGACACACACACTGCATTACATGTAAAACACATCGTGTTGCACAACAGTGAGATATTCATATTGAATATGGAATGATCAACACAGGCTGGAGAGAAATTGGGTTCAATAGTTTGATCTATTAGAAGTTTAACCCTTTAGCATTCAGATTACCCTGTCAAATGTAAGGATTATCTATTCACATTGTTTGGAATTAATCATGCATTATCTCACAACTTTGACATTTTGATGATGTGATTGTTTTATATTTTTAGAATGACATTGTAGGATAGGCGTGAGAAGCTAGATCTTGCCAGTTTGAACATAAAATGAGTAGAATACGTGGGCCGGATAAAGTCGGTTTAAACACTAAAGGGTTAATGTTAGCCTGTACAAGTTAGCTGAGAAATTGGTTACACATCAAACGTATCAGCTGACGTTTTCAGTTGATTGGTTAGTAAATAGTAAAGGTATCTAACTGTAAAATGTCACTCCAACAACAAAAACCATCCCGCTTATGCAAGCATGGAAAAATGGCTGTAAAATAATAATTAAAAATGTCTTTATAGTTATCAGTATAAAAGACTTTGTCATACATTAATGAATTGACACTCTATTTTATTATAACTAATGTGAAACCTGTTTATTCTATAATTCATATCCAAAGCAGAAATACTTCAATAAATTCAGAACAAATCTTATGATCATGTGTCGTTAAACAATGAAAATATTTAGATAAATATTTATGCGACAGATAAGAACCTGATTATACATAAAGAAGATAATTAAACAGCTTAGAAAGAAAAACTAAACCTAAAATAAGGTGGAGATAATTCCTAATTAATCTCACACAGTAATGATTAATTACCAACTTAATACCCAGTAGTGAAAATTTCTAGAAAAGTTCTCTACCAACGTGAGCTATGGCAAGGCTGAATATCGAGGTGCCGTACTCAGCATCCATTCCGTTTTGGGGAGAGCTTGGCTGACATCCAAGGATGCTGTCCACATCCTTGGCTCCCCAATCCTCCCGTAAGCCATACTGGAGTGCCTGGAGGTTAAGCTTGAGGACTTGTCCAGGATGATAGAGAGACTGCGCCTCATTGATATGCACCCTACACTCTTCCTCTTGAGGAATTGCTTTGCCCTGCCCAGTGCACCATGTCACCCGTTCAGAGACTGCCTCAGTGACTTTGACTGCAACATCCAGTGCTGTGCTAAACTGATCTGCAATGTCAGTTTTGACAGTGCTGGCTAGCAACAGGCCAAATTGCCCATCAGGTTTGGCGGCCTTGGTCTGCGATGGACCTGGCTCTGCCGGCTTACATTTCCTCGGTCTCCTCCAGCCACACCCTCCTTGACGACATACTCCACAGGTTAGCTGAGATGGAAGTGGACCAGGTACCCAAGTCAGCCCTTGCTGTTTGGACCACTGATGGGCTAGCAGTCCCCCAGATAATGAATGTCCAACGCAACTGGGACGACCAGCATCGCCTCAAAGCCAAATAGTGGCACATGGCTCTACCAGTACCCTTCACTAATGATGAGTGCACCCACATTGGGGTGGCCCAACGTCTCAGTCTCTGCGTGTGCGAGCTGTACAAATGTTGCTGCGGAGCATCCTTTGTTCTGCAGCCTTAGCGCGAGCCGATTTCCCTGGCACACTGCCCTGAATGACATTATCAGAAGGGGCTTTGACACGGCTGGCTTCCCATCCCAACTTGAGCTTGCCAGTCTCAACCGCATGGACGGTAAGTGCCTTGATGGGATAACCCTCTTCCCATTCGAGGGAGGCAGGTCTCTAATCTAGGACGCGACATGTAACATGTTCTCCGGCACCAACTTCGTGACATCTGCTGCAAACTCTGGTGTCGCAGCCCATAACGCGGAGGAGAGAAAGGTCAACAAGTTCAGGAACTTGGCCAGCCGCTATCAATTTGTGTTGGTAGCCATTGAGACGTCTGGTGTTCTTGGTCCTCGCACCTCTGACTTCCTCCGCAAAATAGGGATAGCTGCGACCCGCCGGAGAAATGAGCCCTGTGAGGTGGAGTGGCTACTTCAGCAAGTGTTGCAAGCCATTCTCTGCAGCAACGCCACCGTGGCTGAGTACCCCTCTTGTCCTAGGAGACGTGTGTTCCCCACCTTATTTTCTTTCTTTTCCTTTTTATTTTTTTCTATTGACTCCAAGGAAACAACTGTATTCACTTTATTAATTTGTACCAATATAAACTGTTGTGTCTGATCCTCTTTTACAAGTAATAAAACATCTCAAAACTGAAGCAATGCATAGATTTATATTTCCTATGTCTGTTTTCTCATTATTGAGTTAAGGATGAGCCTTGGAATCATGTGCATGCTTCCCTTACAGAAAGATAGACTGGAGCGGTTTCCCATCATTCTCCAAGTAAACAACATGAAGCATAAAAATAGTGTTGGGTCTGATAGCAATTCCCAACAGATATGGAAAACAGAAGCACAGATTCCTGTATCCTCTCTAGAAACACAAGAAAATAATTACTGTAAATTCTGAACTCACAATACCTATTCATCTCACATGCAGTCATATCAGAATATGGGACAAATGTCTGTCGTGAGATGTCAATTTACTAACTCGGGCCCCATGTCAACACTATATTTCTGTATACCGTTTCTCTCTAATTATGTGGGGGAGCATGTGCATGTGTATGTTTTTAAATATTTTAAAATTTATTTATTGATATGCATATACAGTAACAACCTTATACAATTCAATCTACATGAAACAACAAAGTTTATCTAAACTACATGAAAAGGTTTACTTTAATTTTGTGAGCTAATAAATAGGTAAATATTCTGAGAAGTTTCTGGAGATAAATAAATTTAATGAGAAAAGCTGTTTTTACCTGACAATGTGGACAACAGGTATACTGATCTGGTCTTACTGTGCAATTTTGCTTTTGGGGCAATTCCAAGGTGGAAATAGAAGTAAGGCGCCTGGCCATATTTTCAGCAGTCTCCAAAGACTTGAGGCAAAACTCGCAAGCCTCATATTTGTAGAATTCATTCCATAAAAACTGGGAGCATACCAAAGGAACTTCTTCAAAAATCTGGTCCCCTTTCTTGAATGGTTGGCATGCAAATAATCCTTTGCCCTGAAAAAGAAATAGAAAAACTTATTTCACACTTGGTGTTCTTGTTGTTTAACCTGAAGTCAACCCTGATTGAGGCAACATATGATTAACACTTTAGCATTCAGATTATTATATCAAATGTAATGCTTATTTATTCACATTGTTTTGAATTCACCTTGTAGGGTAGGTATGAGAGGCTGGATCTGGTTAGTTTGAGCATAAAACAGGCAGAATATTTTGGCTAGATACAGCTGGTTTAAATGCAAAAGGGTTAAAAGCTTTTCAGCCATGAATTTGTACATTTATTACTATGTTGTCTAATGCACCCATTTTTTTAAAGATGATAACATGTGATTCAAGAGAGACTCGACAATCATTTCTAGTAAGATAAGCAATCAAGTAGAGGTTGCCCTTGTTAGCCCATTCTTCACCGGATTGATACTGTAGGCAAATTCACTTCATGAGGAGTTTTATAAGATATGGCTTTTTCTACTCTAGGATAAAATCTCAAGAAATATGTAATTCTTCCAAACATAATCAAATAGGAGTGAAGGCGCATGGCTTAGTGGTTAGAGGCATTCGGCTCACGACCGTAAGGTCATGAGTTCGATTTCCAGTGGTGCGTTGTGTCTCTTGTGCAAGAGACTTTATTTTCCGTTGTTCTAGTCCATTCAGCTGGCAAAACTTAGTTGTACCTGTATTTCAAAGGGCCGGAGTTGTCACATTCTGTGTCACACTGAATCTCCCTGAGAAGTATGTTATGGGTATGCATGCCTGTGGAGTCCTCAGCCACTGGCACATTAATTTCACGTGCAGGCTGTTCCATTCATCGGATCAACTGGAACCCTCATCATCATAACCAACAGAGTGCCAGTTGTTAAAAATCAAACAGAAGATAATCAGTGGGTGTTTGACCGGCTATTGCAGATGCTTGGTCTTGGGGCAATTAGTGGGTTATTAACTTGATAGCCATAAATTTTTAGTGACTACAGAACTAGAAATGAAATCAAGGCTAATTTACCATTTCACTAAAATAAAGAGCAACAAGCATGAATAATTTGGCAAATAGTAGTTCTGTTAGCAATATGAAAAACATAGAGGGATGCATTTTTGCCTAGCTTAAATTTTATGATGAGAAATAATTGAGGCATAAATCTGTCTTTGGATAGAATACTGGTCTAATGCAGGTGACACTAAAAAGATGACTTGTACCTATTCCTGGTAACTAAAGGAACCAAGACTAAAAGAAGAATAAAGTGTTTAAAAGAAGAATAAAGTGTTTTGCAAAGAAATACAATAAAAAAACCTGCATCAGGTTTGATCTCTCAACCTTATGCAAATAATGCAATAATTTGACTCGGCCATCCAACTTCTATTAATAAACCTAAAAACCTGAGCCAATAAGGGAGCCTCTATATGATCTCTTAAACTGCTAGTAATAGCAGCCAAATCTCTCCCAAACCACACCTTTCCCTCTTAAATGGATGTCCACATTGGACAATGTAGTATTTAACTGATTTGTCATTGTATCAATTACTCCCTTAACCCTTTTGTTACCATACATCTGTTGAAATATGCTACCTTTGTTTTTGAAAATGACAAATTTAGTAAAATAACTCTGGTGCTTGGAACACAAAATAACATGAAATTTTGATGAAAAGTTATAATGTAGATCACTTTAAAACAGGAAGTTTGTAGTGTAGAACAAAGGATGGTCTTAGGCTGGTTAGTATCAAAAGGGTTAAAGTTTGATTTGGTTGGTTATCAGTAAAGGAAGCAGTTCTAGTTTTTCTAATATTTTACGGCAGACGAAACTCTCCTTTTTATGCCATTAGTTGGTGGAAATTAAACCTATAACTCTGTTAATGTTAGAGTACATTACTTGCTGTTTTTCTGTAGGACGTTAAACATCCCAAGATAGTTGTGACACCCTGGAAATTTAATATGTGGTTTGGCAATCCAATACATTGTTGAAACCTAGGTACAATTGATATTGTAATTATTATCATGTGGGTTCAGTTGTTTTGATTTTTGCTAATACATATATTGATGTGGTAATCTGGATTTTAAAGATAACCACTATTGGCTAAATCAGTTTCTCAGCCTATTGCTTGGTTTAACACCACCTCCTGGGCTTGACAAAGTTCATTCTGTTATAAGCAGTCAGGCTAGGTCTCTTGTCTGAGGACAGCTTTCGTCTTTCATTCTACCAGTGACAGGGATCCTGGAAAGAGTCATAGGCACTGCCCTTTTCTTTTTAAAAAAAAAAGTTCATCAAGCTGTTGGAACAAGTGGTAGACCATTTAGAATTATCATTCTGTCCAAGGGAAGATTTATCTCCTATACCAGTAATCTCAAAATGGGGTCCGAATAAAATTTTTGGGGTCTGCGAAAGCAGAATGGTAAATTGGGGATCCACAGTAATATTTTAAGGGTCCATGAAAAAATTTTGACTTTAGCTATATTCATTGCAAGAAACAGCTACGTTTCCTTCTAATGTTTCACATTGTTTAACATGTTTCCAGCCACTGAAACTTATTCTCTCAGAGAACCTATGCAACTAGGAATTTTAAAACTAGTTTTTAAACATTGAATGGCTAGGGGGGGGGGGGCCACCAGAGTAAAATAGTAATCAAAGGGGTCCATAGATGAAAAATGGTTGAGAACCACTGTGCTATACAAGACACTACCAAGCTAAACATTGGTCCTTCTAAGTACCTTAGAAGCCTTTAGACTTTTTTTTATACCTATTGCAATACTTAATCTCAGTGTTGCAAGGTAATTAACCCTTTTGATACCAACCTGCCTGAAACTACTTCTGTGCTACAAAAGCTTGATTTAAAGTGATTATATTTAAATTAACCCACTTATCATCATAATTCTATTTAAGAATCTTTCGTTCCAAACATCGTCATCATCATTTAATGTCTACCTTCCATACTGGCATGGGTTGGATGGTTTGACAGGAGTTGGTCAACCAGAGGACTGCACCAAGCTCTACTGCCTGTGTTGGCATGGTTTCTACATCTGGATGTCCTTCCTAATGCCAACCACTTTACAGAGTGTACTGGGCGCTTTTTATGTAGCACCATCTCTTCTTATGATCGGGTTCCAACCCGGGCTGCAGCAACAAAGTCCACCCGCCACACCTCTCGGTCCAACATCACTGCCTTGAGGTTCTGGATACATTCCAGGCCAGTGTCTGCGATCAAGTTGTCAAAGTAAGTGTGACAACATTTTCCTCCTCTTACATCACCATGAAGTGGGTTCCACAAGACTAATTTGTCTTTACCTGATCTTCTTGCTAACTTTCGGCAGGTATCCATAAAGGCATTTGTTTGTCATATGTTGCTGCCATTTCACATTTGAGGTCAATCGTAGATCAACATGTTAAAACTGGTTGATTGGCGAAAGCTAAAAGTAGCACCATCAGTCTAATTAAAATGATGATTATTTACTAAAGGTTCCAAGCTTTATATTCTTTTCAAAATTAATTGAAACATGGGCAGTGGATTTCATTAGAAATTTGGTCACAAAAGGGTTGAACTTTGTTATTGCTGCTTACGTTATTGCTACCCTGTGATGCCTATTTTTAGTTAGGTAGATTGAGCAACCACGGACTCATGTAATACTGACCTCTGACTGGTTATTTGGTATGCTATTAATTTGACCTTCTGTACTTTATTTGTATTGGCTGTGTGATTTGGATAATATTGTAATGGTCTGGTGATAATATGACTAGGTATTTGTGGGATGGCAGGCATGTGATTCCATATTCCATAGTCTGTTTTGGCTTGATTTCTACAGCTGGATGCCCTCCCTAATGCCAACCACTCTACAGAGTGTACAGGGTGCTTTTTAGTGGCATCAGCACCAGTGACATTAACACTAGTGCTTTTTATGTGGCACCAGCACCCACATTAATGCTTCAGTACTTAAATCAAGGTTGAAAGGCAAAAATTAATTCTAGCTGGATTTGAATTCAGACCATAAAAGGTATGAAACACAAAAGCAGTGCACTGCACTGTCTGATGCTGTACATATTCTATCATCCTGTTTTTATAGTAATAATGGTTTCTAATTTAGGCACAAGGTCAGCAATTTTGAGTGAGGGGTTTAGTCAATTAAATTGACACCAGGATTTGACTGCTATTTTATTTTATTTCTCTCCTCTATCGTCTCAAATTTGTGTGTATCTTTCGCTGTTACCACACTCAGTATTCATTGTCCATAGCAGCACATTTCTCTTCAGCTTTTTCATGCAATATCAAGCAATATCACATTTCATACAGCCTGCTTTTTTTTTGCATGGAAAACAAAACACTTTTGTGTTGGTTCCTGAACGTTTACTTCCATATCTTTTATTGCTATTGTTCATGGATAGTTTTTGTGATAGGAAAGTGGTTAACTACTTAGTAATAGTGACACAGTGAACTCAAACCAATAAGACACCCTCTCTGTTGTTGGTAGACGGCTACAACAGCAACCAAATCTTTTTCAAAGCACACCCTACTGTCTTGAAAAGAGGACACATTGGATTACGTATCTTAAATGCAATTTATAGTTAGCAGTAAGGCGGCAAGCTGGCAAAATCATTAGCAGCATTTCGTCCGTCTTTACGTTCTGAGTTCAAATTCCGCTGAGATTGACTTTGCCTTTCATCCTTTTGGGATCAATAAAATAAGCACCAGTTGAAAGGCAAAAATTAATTCTAGCTGGATTTGAACTCGGACCATAAAAGGTATGTAACACAAAAGCAGTGCACTGCACTGTCTAACGCTGTACAGATTCTATCATCCTGTCCTTATAGTAATAATGGTTTCTAATTTAGGCACTGGGGTCGATGTAATTGACTTAGTCCCACCCCTGAACTTGCTGGCCTGGTGTCAAAATTTTAAACCAATTTATAATTACCAGTCCAGACATACAATTATGAAACGATTGATAGAGGAAATTGTCGAGGGGATATTTAAGACTAGCGTCTTGAGGGGTTAGGAATTCATATTCTAGTTCTGTATATGATGCTTAAATTCAATCTTTGGCAAGCATGCTGGCATCTCTAGACATGTTTTGGAATTGTTACCCCTTTCTTTTGATTTGACAAGATTTGATAAACATTAGACATCAAACTTACTGTTCTCCTTGCAACAGTAATTTAATTGTGGTGTCAGCAATCCACAAAACTAAGTTCAAAACTTCAGGTGTATGTTATAATTGAGCATCATAGTTCACCAACACTACCCAAGTGGTACACTATACAACTGTTCTTGAAATCAATTTGGTAGTCACCTTAGTTCACATGCAGATATACAAAACATATGCAACACTAGCATAACAATGCCATCACAGCCTAGGTAGATAGTGTGCTAATTATCATCATCATCACCATTTAACGTCTGTTTTCCATGCAGGCATGGGTTAGACGGTTTTGACTGGAAACTGGCAAGCTGGGGAGCTGCACCAGA
>JAOPUL010002961.1:33170943-33183720 GCA_027564515.1 Octopus rubescens
CTATAGTAGAAGACACTTGCCCAAAGTGCCACGCAGTGGGACTGAACCCGGAACCATGTGGTTGGGAAGCAAGCTTCCTACCACACAGCCGTGCCACATTTACATATTAGTTGACCAAATACATTTACATATTAATAATGATTTCAAATTTTGGCACAAGGCCAGCAATTTCGGGGTTGAGTTAAGTCGATTACATCAACCCCAGAGCTCAACAGGTACTTATTTTATCGACCGCGAAAGGATTAATGGTAAAGTCAACCTCGGCAGAATTTGAACTCAGAATGTAGACAGACGAAATGCCACTAAACATTTTCCCTGCCATACTAACAATTCTGCCAGCTCACTGAATAGAATACTATAAAATATAACATTATTCCAACCATGAAAGATAAATCATGTAAGTCAATATATATTTTCTAACTTCTGAATTAACCATTGTGATTCAGCAGCTTTACTGTGGTGGTGGTGGCACATGACCTGTATGACATTAATTTAGTGTGAGGATTATTATGCTTTAGTTGTGTTGGCAGAGTAGGAGGTGTTAGATATTAGCAGAAGTAGTAATTGGAAAAACTGATGTTGCTGACCTGTTAAAAAGAGGTGATATGATCAAGTGGCAGCTCTACAGAAGATAGAGAAGCTGATGATATCAGTCAGATAGCTATATTTAGCAAGATGTGCTTGAGGAAGGATATTTAAGATCTATTTATTCAGTTGACACTAACTGAGCTATTTCATCTTCATGTTTAATCCTTTAGGATTTAAACCAGCCATATCCAGCCCAAATATTCTACCTATTTTGTTCAAACTGACCAGATCCAGCCTCTTACACTACCTTACAATGTCATTTTAAAGATAAACCATTACCTCATCAAAATCTTGAATCTATGAGGCAATGCATGGTTAATTAAAAACAATGTAAATAAATAAGCATTCCATTCGAAAGAATAACCTGAATGCTAAAGGGTTAATCCAGGTTGTATTTCAGCCAGCATGAACCAGACAATGTACAGGGTGGTCCAAAAGTCTTGTCGCCTCTACATATTGTTATAACTTCACTGCAAGATAAAGCAAACCAGCTCCTTCGAAGAGGACAATACTGTAATGGGAACATAAACTGTTTCTCACAGGATCGATTAAGGACAAACCGAGGACAGGACGACTCTCAACGCGAAGGGACACATGTGCAGAGGTGGAGGCAATTTGTGCTATGATCACCCAAGAAGTCACTACGAAAATGGTCTTCTGAGCTACGAATTCTCAAAACCACAATGTTGACACACATGACAAAGAATCTTGATTTGAAATCTATTGTTCTCATTACTTTTCGGTAGGGGGTGACAAGACTTTCGGACCACCCTGTACATCTACAAGAAATTTCATTATATTATTCTTGTAATGAATCATTTGTCCAACCTTATAAAAAGGTTTACTGATACTCTACCAAGTAATATTTCAGCTGACAACTTGCCTGCATTAGGTGCACCATCTACATTATGATGGCTAACAAGAACCTTTATCAAACTTTCCAAGAACCTCATCAAACCTTCCAACTGATGGACTATATAATCTTTTAATGCAGACTCAATTGTTTACCCAATTCTTTCTGCAGCACTATTAAATTTTGGTCTGTAGGTAGGACTTCTAATTTGCTTGCAACCAATTTGGTTGAACCAGTCCTTTAATTGAATTAATTTTTGTCCATTGTCTAACATCACTGCCACTGGAATGCCAAATCTAGAGAAAATGGGAATGAGACACTTTGTTTTCTAAGCATCTACTGGGACATAGAATGGCTTCAAGGTCAACATAGTCTCAGCATTTTAATTGTACTTCTTGCTCATATGTAATCTTTCTTGAGGCTGTGATTTGTGCCATTTATCAGTACAAGAGATGGTTTTAAATGATTTTAGCATAGTCACCTGATCTGACAAACTCCAAATTCAAAATCACTGGTCTAGACCAATCTATTCCAGCCAATATGATTCTTTAAGCTAACATAAGAGTACATATGTTAAAACGATTTTTGATGTTTTCAGCTGTCTAAGCACCTGTAAAAATTAATTCGTTATTACCTATATAAGAATGTCATACATTTGTAAAGAGAACTGTATATAGTCTACAAGGAGTCTAATATGACTGACGATTTTACCAGGAAAGTGAATAATTTTGAAACAATATCAGTGACATGTTAAAAGTACCCATGCCAGTGACACGTTTAAAGCTTACATGCCGGTGACACGTTAAAGGCACCCATGCCAGTGTCACGTTAAAGGCACCCATGCCGGTGCCACATTAGAGGTACCCTGTACACTCTCAGGAGTGGTTGGCGTTAGGAAGGGCATCCAGCTGTAGCAACCAAGCCAAAACAGACTGGAATCTGGTGCAGCTCTCTGGGTTGCCAGTTTCTAGTCAAATCGTCTAACCCATGCCAAAATGGAAAGCGGACACTAAATGATGATGATGATTGAGATAATATGACGTCCTACCTAGTAATTCATTGAGAGGTTCACTTGGAAACATCAAGATTCCTCAATACATGATACCACTGTAGAGGTTTCCACATTCAATATTAGAATATTTCTCTAGAGTCCTGTCAAAGTGTGTGATTAAGATAGGCTATGAGCCTTCCATTTTGGAACATTATTTCTGCTACAGTAAACTTAGAACCATCAACATAGAATCATTTCACGCTTATTTAAGTAAGTTACCAAAAACAGTAATCTTAAGAAATTTTATTTTCTTAAGACCCATTCTTGGTGTGCTCCCCAAATAAAGTCATTCCTTTTTGCAATAAGTTTAATATAAATTAGTGATTATAGTTTATCAGTCTCAAATATTTTAGTTTTTGCTTTTGATTTAGGGATACTAATCCACTGAATTTTGTCTATTAGACTATATTAGATGATCCTATCCCTTGAAATATTAATTCCTAGGAAATCTATAGAAGATGCATAATCATCATCATCCTTTAACGTCCGTTTTCCATGCTGGCATGGGTTGGACGGTTTGACCAGAGCTGGTAAGCCGAGGGGCTGCACCAGGTTCCAGTCTAATTTGGCTTGGTTTCTATGGGTGGATGCCCTTCCTAATGCCAACCACCTTACAGTGTGTGCTGGGTGCTTTTAACATGCCACAGGCACACGGGCGATTGTTAGTCCAATGGACAAAACATATATAGACCAAGGACGGACGGACATATGGACCATGGACAGACAGACATATAGGACAGGGGCCGGCTGACATAAGACCGGTGACAGAGAGACATATAGACTGGGGAGGGACAGACTGACGTATAGACCGGGAGAAGCCTGACATAAGACCAGGGACAGACGGACATATAGACCAGGGCATTATAACCAAGTGGCATGTGCACCCGCACCTGGGGGATCAGCAACCAGGGACAGATGGGCATTATAACCTAGTGGCATGTGCACCCACACCTGGGGGAACAGCTAACAGATATATATATATATACCCCAGAGGTCCGTGCTCATGCATCCGGACCACCTTCGTAGAGCGGCTGCCCATGCGCATGAATCCTCTTCGCATTGGTTGGGGGGGGGGCGTCAGAAGAAATTTTCATACAGCAAGGTAGAGTGGGAAACTCGCATCTAAGGACATATCTTCACATTTCCTGCATAATAAAGGTATTTATTTGAGTTAATTGACACATTGGCTCCAGAATAACTGCATTTTATTATTCATTTTTTAATTTATTCTAGGTTACTGCAAAGGTGAGTATATCATCCTAATAGATAATTTTCCCATTAATTCCCCTTAATATAGAATCCATACAATATTGGAAAATGGAGCTGCTATTTTTGAGATGCTTCTGAAATTGATTGACTAAGATCATCGCTGAGCATTGAGTGAAAATCCATTACAGTGGATTCAGGAAAATGTACTCTAGAATATGAATTTATTGAATGCGTAAGAGACTTATTTCATGTAGTATATACATAACATAAGCTTCAGGTGAAGAAAAAAGAAACCTTTTTGATTTCTAATTTCTGTAGATGAAGGGAACTGGTGGATGATGTGTGTACAATAAATCCATTAGGCAAAAGTGACCATGAGTGCATTCATTTAAAATATGAAGTAAATATATGTATAAAAGAATAGTTATCTTTACATGAAAGCTGAAGAGGGAGTAAATCAGAAACTGAATATAAATGAAGAAACTAACAACAAGGCTAAAATATAGGACAGATGTATGTACAAGTGGCGGTGTGGTAAGAAGTTTGCTTCCCAACCACATGGTTCCAGGTTCAGTCCCACTGCGTGGCACTTTGGGCAAATGTGTTCTACTATAGCCTCAGGCTGACCACAGCCTTGTGGGTGGATTTGGTAGAAGGAAACTGAAAGAAGCCCATCGTGTATATATATATATATATATATATATATCATCATCATATTCCTTTAACGTCCGTTTTCCATGCTGGCATGGGTTGGACAGTTTGACCAGAGCTGGCAAGATGTGGGGCTGCACCAAATTCCAGTCTGATTTGGCCTGGTTTCTACGACTGGATGCCCTTCCTAATGCCAACCACCTTACAGTGTGTGCTGGGTGCTTTTAACGTGGCACCAGCACCCAACTCTCGACACTAGTGCTTTATGTGACACCGTCACGAGTACTTTTTACGTGACACTGGCACAGACGAGACATATATAGACCCAGAACGAAAGGACATATAGAGACCATGGACAGACAGACATATAGGACAGGGGCCACCTGACATATAGGACAGGGGCCACCTGACATAAGACCAGTGACAGACGGACATATAGACTGGGGGCAGATATATATATATGTGAGTGTATCTTTGTGTATGTATTTCTCCCCCAGCACTATTTGACAACCTGTGTTGGTGTGTTTACATCCCCATAACTTAGCAGTTTGGGTAAAGAGACCGATAAAATAAGTATCAGGGTTTACAAAAAATAATTACTGGGGTCGATTTGTTCGACTAAAATTCTTCAAGGCGGTGCCTCAGCATGGTTGCAGTCTAATGACCGAAACAAGAAAAAAATTCCAAGAGATGATAAATAAATGCATTTCATATAGAGAATTCTAGAAAAGTGATAAATTGATGCAAATAATTAATCCAGAGTCACCAGTGAGCAGAAAACCATGATAATAAAAAAGGAAAGAATGAGTATGGGAACACTTAAAGACTTTAAGGAGAAACTGAAGATGAGGAATACCTAGTAACTAACAAAAGGGAAATTAAGAGGACAATTAATAATGGTTTCATATTTTGTCACAAAGCCAGTATTTTTGGGGGAGAAGGGAGATAGTTGATAATATCGACCCCAGAGGGATGAAAGGCAAAGTAAACCTCGATGGAATTTGAACTCAGAATGTAAAACCAGAAGAAATGCTGCCAAGCATTTCGTGGTAATGATTTACATACACCCTAGGTTAATTAGTAATTTTAAAAAACCGTGAAAATGTAAAGATGAAGCCCGAAATATTCTGAAAATATGTTCAAAAAGAGACAAGAATTAAAATACAAGTAAGTTTTTTTTGGGCAAGGATTGCATGACTTTGGCAAAAACTGCTAAAAACAAAGACGGCTTAAGCATTCTTTTTATTTTTAACAGAGTCTACACAAAATAATCTGATGGAGAAAACCCAATGCAGAAACAAAATCAGATCACAGGGTTATCGACCAAAGAGAAGAAAACAGTCATTAAGAAAGCCATAATTAAATTGAAGAGGAACAAACTTGCTGGACTAGAAGGAATGCCTAGGATCAACAAGACAGTACTGAAGTCACCTCTGAAGCCAACAGAGTTAATCTTTTATCTTTTACTTGTTTCAGTCATTAGACTGCAGCCGTGCTGGGGCACTGCCTCAAAAAAATTTTAGTTGAATGAATCGACCCCAGTACTTTTTAAGTCTGGTACTTTATATATACGATCGGCTTCTCTCAGTTTCCGTCTACCAAATCTACTTACAATGCTTTATTCGGCCTGAGGCACTTGTCCAAGGTGTTACGCAGTGGGACCGAATCCGGAACCATGTGGTTGGGAAGCAAGCTCTTACTACACAGCCACGCCTGCGCCTAATGTTCAACTTATCTTTAACAAACCATGTTATACTCAAGGACTACAGTAGAGTTAACATTACTGTGATCCACAAGAATTGGAAGAGGCGTGCTCCTGGAGATTATCGACTCAGCAGTATAGTGGTTTAAGATTAAGAAACCCACAAGAAAGGATAAGACATAGGAAGTAATGTAATCAGTTTAGTGATAAACAATTTGGTTTTATATCCAACAGATCGATCATGCTACAACTAATTAAGGTGCTCGACTCATTGTTATATATATATATATATATATTAATGACTTGATCAAAGCGATTAATAACTGAAATATTCCTCTACGTAGATAATACGAAAATATTCAAGAACATTTGTGAAAGTATAGTGACTGAGGTCAAATATCACAGAACTTGAATGAGGCTGGAAATATAGTCAGAAAATGAATGTGAAATTGCATTCCAAGGGATGATCCAGGAGAATAAAAGAACGACAGCAAGAAAAGACTATTAAATAACTGAGGAAATGAAAGAAATACACAAAAAGGAAGATATCTAGAAGTGGAGATAGACAGCAAACTAAAGTTTGGGGAGCAGTGGGCATGGAAAATAAAAACAGGGTATTGGGATATGTAGCATACTGGACGAAGAAATACAACATTTGGTGAGGCTGCACTTGGAATACACGTAAACTAAATCTGGTACCCATATAAAGAGGACATCAAAATGATAGAAAATGTACAACGAAGCGCCACAAAACTTCGTTCGATATTAAGAGAACCTCAAAAGGCGGCGAGCTGGCACAATCGTTAGCACGCCGGGCAAAATGTTTAGCGTCATTTCGTCCAAATTCCGTCGATCCTTTCGGGGTCGATAAAATGAGTACCAGTTGAGTACTGGGTCGATGTAATCGACTTGCCCCCTACCCCCAAATTAAGAGAATCTCTTAATTGCAGACCGACTGAGGAATCTGGTTTTACACATATCCTTGCCTACAGAAGATCAAGCGAGTGCATCATACGGCGTTTATAAGATCAGGAATGAACCTACGACAAAGAAACTCATGAACCGTGAAGAAATGACAAGGAGGCAACAAGTGGGACCAAAAAGTAAACATTCGTTTCGAGAGCTGTGAATACTGAGAATGATCTCCAGAAAAATAAGGTAAACTCAAAATCAGTGAGGGAGTTTGAAAGTGGGTTGGAACATGCCTGGAAAAAATATTCAATCAACCATAAGACAAAAATACATAGCCACCGTGACTACCACCATATAAGATCAATTTTCGTTGTTTTTATGTTGGTATCGCAGACCTGAAGTCATGCTGTCTGTCATAACGTAGATCATTAACGTTTTAGAAGCGACACACCATAAAACAGTACAGACATCGAAACGTTAGTCATCTTAAATAGTCCTGACCACCTGCAAGCAAGCAAAATGCATGGAACGTCACATCAGTATAAATACTATCACAGATAAACAAATAAAGCGTGTGCAGATGTTTGACGGGATTCGTTTGTCAGCACTCACTAACTACCGTATTTCATGCGAATGACCACCAACAACAACCATGACAACAGTTCGACTGACCAAGAAATGTTAGAACTAATTTGAAATTCATCTAAAACAAACTAAAGTGTTCATTCTATAATGCTAAACTTTGATACATTAATTATTAACAAAGAATGACTTGCTGAAAGACTACTTCAACTAATCAGTTCAAACACATAAAGCATTGAGACAACGAAAAGCCATGTTGGAAGGAATATCGATAGGTGTCACGTGGGCTAACTAGCTTGAGCCGATTACAGCAAGGTGTCTGCGAGAAATTATGACGAATAACATCATATATATCACATACAAATATATATTATTTTTAATTATTTATTCCTTAAGCCATGATAAAGTATTATTATATGATTGATATTATTATTTTCCATCAGGATGATTTACATTTTTTTTCCTATTTCATTCGATAACTAAAACAGCTGGACATCACGCTTTCACATTATTCCGTTCTTTTTTCTTCCCTTATTTACTTATCGCAATGATCCACATAAAAATAAGCACATTAATTTTAAACAGAATAGTTTTATATCCATACTAGAATTTACTAAAAGTGTAAATAACACTGAATCTGCAGAGGATTGTTATATTTTTGCTTGGGTTATTTGCATTAGCGCAACCACATGTGGCAAAAAATTCCAACCACCATACAGTACCTGATCTAATAATTTTCTCTGATTTATTCAATGAGACATCTATTGTCTTTATTTGTAGAATACAATTAAAATACAATTGTCAAGTAAAATATTAATTGATACGTTGATAAGTGCTGTTAATGCACGAATCCCTAATTATGCAAGAAACTTGCCGCCAAAAACAAAATCCTTTCGGATAATGCAACTAAGTTGCACTGGAAGGAATGAATCAAGAAAACAAAGTGAATCAGACAGATACAAAAAAGAGAAATTAAATTACTGACAATGGAAATCCTTGTTTTTTTTAACATAGTTATTCATGACTATTTAAATGTTCGGACTGAAATCATGGAGATTTTCCATACTTAAAAATTTTTCTTTTTCTTTTTTTTTTTTTTTAGTTTTATTATAAGCATTAGTGAAACGATTTTTTCAAACCACTGAATTATTTGTATCAGTAAATAAATATAGCAAAAGATGGCAAGAGCTGACAAAGCAAAAACCGCATAAAATGTACCTAATTCTTTCTTTTTTTTTAACCAGGTTATGATCATTGATTAAATGGTGCGGTAAAGATCGTGTAAAGTGGCCAAAATAAGACGGAGGGTGTAGAGATGATTACGTTGAAATATGGACAATAGCAAACACTTCTAATGAAATAGGAGTTAAATACAAAATACCTACTTTATCAGAGTTGACAACCTTTACTTCGACACCTTGTACTTGGTCCGTTGCCATCTTGCCGAATGTGTCGTCATTGGAAAGTCAACAAGTCTAAAACAGTCATTATCTCCCTTGCTCTCCTATCTCGTTCACTATATTTTCCGAATTATGAAACGGAATGTTTTAGGAGAAAACCGTCTTTTCTGTTATGTTCTTTTTAATGGTTATTGATTTCTTACACGAATACAATGCTTCTTAATTACATAGGGGTGTAAAAATTCTTTGATATTGTGTCTCTTCTCAATAGTTTTAGGGATGTTAGCGAAGTTATGGTTTTGACTCAGAATTGAAACTGGGTCGTGGGTTCGGCTCAGTAAAAGATTACTTCTCTGTGAGCAAAACATTGCTCTTTCACATTTCTTGTTGAAAATTAGGTTTGTTGTATTCTTCTGTCACATTCTGTCCCATTTTCTTTTCTTTTCTTTTTTTAAGATTCTACCATGAATACA
Organism: Octopus rubescens; assembly: GCA_027564515.1. Taxonomy (NCBI): domain Eukaryota; kingdom Metazoa; phylum Mollusca; class Cephalopoda; order Octopoda; family Octopodidae; genus Octopus; species Octopus rubescens. Next base: position 33,180,365 of record JAOPUL010002961.1, read on the forward strand.
GACCTGTGAATTGAGGTTTTAATCTGAATTTTAATTCTAAATGGGTAAATCAACTTTGAAAAAGTGGCAAAAGCGTGCTTACTTGATGGACTACAAAAATAGCAGCCAAATTTCTCTGAATAAATGCTAATGATCAAATCACTTACCTCTCTTCTCTCGCTTTTTAAAAATTTTATTTATAAGACAGATAGAAGCAAATTAGAGAATTAACAGTCTGTTTCTAGGATTTCTCATCTCATCTCATCTCATCTTTTTACGTCCATTCTACATGCTGGCATGGGTTAGACGGTTTGACAGGAGTTGGAGAGCTGCCCTGGCTCCATTTGTCTGTTTTGGCATGGTTTCTATGGCTGGATGCCCTTCGTAACGCCAACCATTTTACAGAGTGTACTGGTTGCTTTTACATGGCTCCAGCACCCACGAGCCTGCAAGATTAGAATTGCTCAGCTGAAGAGGATTGCAGGAGATATGCCTGTATGCATGACAGCCACGATTTTACTTAGCTTGGCATGATGATTTGCAAATAACTGTCGGGTTACCAGTATAGATGAATTACAGATTAAACTGCAGACCATGTATTTGTTGTATTTATAAAAATTTAATATAATCGTTTACAAGAATTTAATGTTTGACTTACAACCAATTGAAGTGTGTATTGTGTTAGGCGACATATGTAAAGGGCGAAGAAAGAACTTTTCCCTTTGGATTGGAAGAGACCAAATAGCCTTCTACCAATTTGTCTAGGATAAAAAGAAACAACTTTGTTTTGTGTGGTTGTGCCAATCACAAAGTAATGTCAACTACTAGAAATGACCTCTCTGTATCTGCTTATATTATGAAGTTTAAACAAATGATTTAATGAGACAGAAGTTGTAAAGATCAAGCTGAACTTTCAAAAGCAGGCTTCTTGTTTCCATTGTTCAAAAGCAGGCTTCTTGTTTCCAATACAGATGACATCAATAAGAACAATGCAAAAACGTGGTCAAGATTTACTATAAGCAAATGGATCTCAACGTGGTTTCCTCTTGTATTTTCCATTCAGTTTCACAAATAAATGATATCAATAAAGACAATAAATTTATAGCGAAATATAATCTTTAAGAAATGAGGGAAATATTGTTCTTTTTTATTTTACACTTCATCTTTTTATTGGAACTAGCAAAGATGAATTTAAAAAGTGTTCTTGATTAGTTTTTTACAAGACCACCAACAAATTCTCTATTATCCCAGTTGATTAGGTTTGTGAGCAAGAAAACATAATTGAAAAACATTCTGGTGGTGCTGTTATGCTCACAGAAAACTCTGACACTTTTTTATGATAAATGCTCTTGCAACAAGAGATGATCACACTGCAGTAGTAGTTTGAGTAAGAAAACCTTCTTGCTAATTATACTGAGCTCCTTAAGAACTTCCAACTTCACAAACAGTGTCTGTCTATTGTCACAAAAGATCTTTCAGAGAAAGATTACAACTTCTCTGAAACTATTTGGATGGTTTCCTATATCTAGTAACTCTTGACAATCACAACTGCTTGTAAAGGACCATAGTAGCTGTAGCATGCTCCCTAGAGGATTACAAGTAAGAAATAATACCAGAAATTTGTTAAGAATTTGCTTTATGTGCACAGCCACACCATTTATAATACAATCAAGAGAAATTCTTTTTAGCTCTTCAAAAACTTTATTACAACAAAATCTCAGCAATAAAAGAAAATTAAAGTACTTTAGAACAATGTGGTGTTCTTTAGCCTGCTATAAATATCTCTCCAGAATCAGGAAAGTGACTTGGTTGAAATCTTAGCACATGAGATACAGACCTTCCCTTTTAGAGTTGGGCAAACTTCATTTGTGACATAAAGTCTAAACTTCTGAAATATTTTGAGTATTCCAGAGAACCAGAGCCATCTTCTATGAGTATGCTGACAAGGCATATATACCTTACCTGAAGAAGCAGCTGCAGGTTGTCGTGAGATTAAATGCAATATGTACAAATATACAAGAAAGTTGAAGGAGTTTTACTAGAAAAAGAGAGGGGAAGTATATATACAGGAAAGAGTCAGGCAATTTAGATGAACATCTGACATGACCCAATGAATAAGAAAGCACCTTTTCCCTTTTTGACTTTCAAGATTCAAGAGTCCAATTTGCTTTCAGCCCAAGCTGTGCATGTTGAGTCAGGGTATGCTGTAATATTGATTGTTCCAGCATCCCCATCCAAAACTGCAATCATGAGTAGGTGAACACCAGGATTGTAGTTCATGCACTGCATGTACTGGAGAATAGGGAAAACACTATTCAACTATGTGCTATAGAGACAAATATAATTATTCTGGCAGACATATTCCATGATGTGACTACAGCTTAACCTTTGGCTGACAACAGTGGATTTGGAATGAGCAAGAATTACAAGTTTTACCCCACCAAAACCATCTGTGGAAATCTAAAGGAGCGATGATCATGAGCATTATCTACAGTCCACTCATTTCTAGGTTGTGATACAAACTCTGCTTTCAATAGCAAGAACCAGCAGTCATTGTAGCAGGCCTGACAGGTCTATAAAGACATCACAGAAACTGGTCATCCCTTTCAGTTGCTAGGAACTTGAGAGACTGACTGCTATTCTGTATGATAAAACCAGTTTGTTGAACCCTGCCAATAAGACAAAAAGAAAACTCTTCTGTCAGAATAATTAAGTAATGAACAAACTGCTACCCACTAGTGGTGTGCTTCTCCACAGGATTTTCTATGAACCAAAATTATTGGAGTCATGGCAACCACTTTGAATAACAATCTCTGAAAATTTCCATAGCATGAAGGGTTCTTGCAAAGATCAAATGTTCCTGCAAAGAATACTTCTCTGACTGAAAGTGTGCCAAAGAAAATTTGGATTACTCATCACTTTGCAAGTACAAATGTGCTCCATAGAGAATTGCAAATTGTATGCTAATGATAGAGACATCGTAAGACAATACCACTTACTTAGTAACAATGACTGTTGGTGTGGAAGTTATTTGTGTGAAAATAAAGTTCTGTCAATAAAATTTAAATAACTGTATCTTTTATCTTTTACTTGTTTTAGTCATTTGACTGCGGCCATGCTGGGGCACCGCCTTGAAGGGTTTTTTAGTTGCACAAATCGCCCCCAGGACTTAAGCCTAGTACTTATTCTATCAGTCCCTTCTGTTGAACTGCTAAGTTTCGGGTATGTGAACACACCAACACTGGTTGTCAGGTGGTGGTGAGGGGACAAACATAGACACTAAGACACACACACACATAGATATATCATCATCATCATTTAACGTCTGTTTTTCCATGCAGGCATGGGTTAGACAGTTTGACTGGAAACTGGCAAGC
>JAOPUL010002961.1:33226622-33236653 GCA_027564515.1 Octopus rubescens
CACACACACACACACACACACACACACACACACACACACACACACACACACACACACACACACACACACACGTATGCATATATATATATATATATATATGTGCATTCACCGCGTCTCTATCAGTTTTCGTCTACGAAACCCACTCTCAAGTATTGGTCGGCCTGAGGCTAATAGTAAAAGACACTTGCCCAAGGTGCTACGCAGTGGGACTCAACCCAGAACCATGTGATTGGGAAGCAAGCTTCTTACCACACACCCACGTCTTGTAAATGAAATACGTTTCTGATCATTATAAGCGTATAAGCACCAATTATGTCACATACAATAGAACTATTTTATATTGAACTTGGAAATTTATTGTAATCAAAGCCTCAAACAGATAAACTGGTGATTAGGGAAGATTTTAATGCAAGTGTGAGAAATACTTTCCGAGCTTGACTGGATCTTGGGAAACACGTTTAGAAAATATAATCGTAATCACCTAACTTTTTGTACTGAATACAATTTTTCTATCGCCAGTATCATTTTCAAACAGAAAAATAATCATAAGGGTACTCCAAGGTCTGAGAACTGACCCCTTAAATCTCTAAATAGTTGTAGCAGCAGTATGAGGACATGCGCTGTAACAGGACGTCCCTGCATCCACCATTTGTTGGCGTTTCCCTACTACTGACGAATGATACCTTTGCACCACTCAGGTGAGAACTTTCCAGCCCATGGGTCTGTTTGGGTAATTGATGCTGGTGAAGGTTTTACGAGGTTAGAGTGCGAATCCTAACTCAACCATTTTTAGTCGCCTTTTAAGACACGCAGAGGAAACATTAACTACATTCTTTGACATTGCACGTCCTCACATATCGCAAAATCTCTAAATAGAGATCTCGTTCATCTGCTGATGACAGACTTGTTACCTTACAGTGAGATCGATTTAAAGAACCTGATCAAAGCATTTGACGTTGCTTGTGACATCTTTGGACAAACAATTTATGCTAAGGAGACAGCAACAGGGCAACCACCTACTAATCCTCAAATATTTCTGAAAAATTAAAGATTGTTGATGTGGAAATTACGTGTGTTGGTTAGTATCTTCCAGGTTTTCACATCAATGGCTTGGATCTCATCAAACGTCCAATCAAGTAACCCGACTGTTGGTATGAGCACTGGCAGTGCAAACACATTGTGGGCCACTGTTTTATTGAATGCAGAGAGTTCCGAGGTTCATATTTTCTGTATTCGGCTGTAATATTCTTTAGTGACACGTGTCTTGTTACAGGTGCCATCGTAAGATATACTTTCACCCACCCCTAGGTACCTGTAACATTCCTCATCAGATATAGGGGAAACAGTCAAGTCATTGATGGAGATGCTACTCTTCTGGTTTACAGTTTTTCCTCTTGCCACAACCATATAGGAATATTTATCCTGACCAAACTCCAACCCTATATCCTTTGAGAATGTTTTAACCTGGCCAAAGATCATTTTCATTTCATTCATACGCTTGGCATATAGTTTCAGGTCATCCACGAAGAAACAGTGTGTAATGTTGGTATTTATGTTTCCCTGTGAACCAGTGAGATACCCTTCAGACTTCCTTAACATGAATGACAAGGGGTTTACAGAAAATATAAACAGCATCACAGAGAGTTTATCCCATTGGAATATACCTCTGTGATACTGTATTCTATCAGTGGTAATAGAATCACTCCTAGTATTTAACTTCAAGATAGCTGCCCACAAGGAAGTCAGGTAAGCTATGTCTTTGACTATGCCCACTGGAACTTTAGCAAAGCGAAAGGCTTCTAGCATCCATGAGTTGGGTACCGAGTCAAAGGCTTTCTTTTAGTCCAGCCACATTGAAACTAGGTTACTCCTATGCTCCCGCACCTCTGACATTACAGTTTTGTTTTTTAACAGTTGCTCGGCACATCCCCAAACGTTCTTCTTCCCAGCTGCTTGTTCTGTTGCGATGATGTTATTTCTTTCACAATGGTCTTGGAGGAAGAGGTTTAAACATGCTGCATATGTTTTATACATTAAGTTCTGGCATGCTGTTGACCGGTAATTTTTTCCCATGTGGGTGGTACTGCTTTTGGGATTAGTTTTGTCTCTGCCAGAGCTAACCAGTGTGATATGCTACAAGTACCATTGTGAGCTTGCTGGTAAAGGTTGATGAAATATGGTCGGTAGAACGTTATCTTATTGTACCAATATCCAATAATCAAGTCTAATCCAGGTTCCTTTCCAAACTGAAGTTTATGGATTACAGTCATAAGGGTATCACCATCAATGCAGTATGTCTTGGGTGTAATGCAGGGACAATAACTTCCTCGAATTTCTTGCAGCCCTAGAATATCTCGGTTAAAATTCATCTGTTCACTCTAGATTTTCCTCCAGAAGGAGTCTATGTCTTCTTGTGAAAGAGCTTCTATGATGTTTACTGCTTCTCCTCTCATGTTTCTGTACACTGCTGTCTGGTTCCAGTTTTTCTCTCGGTTATTCTCCTCTGATGTCGGAGTTTCTCACTGACAGCTTTTAGATCCATCTTGAGAGTGATCAGTTTGCAACTGAGTGTTCTCTTTTGCTATCTACAAACATCAATTCTGTCTCCTTCCTCACTTTTTCTTGGTGAGACATAGGATTTGCTTGTTTACAAGCAATAAACATTGTCACATGGCTGATGGTCTTCCGTAAAGCAGCTACCCTTTTCTCTGTCTTCAAAACCCACGATGGTACTTTCTTCGTTGTTTCGTTTTTGTTTACTTTTCAAGTGTCGTCCATATACAGCTTTGCAGTAGTAGACAGGGCATATATACAGGCGTAAAACTACCAGAATGAGTGTTCATTATATTGCTGTAAATAGTCCTCCCCAATTTCATTAACAGCTTTTAATACCGTGTTTGTTGGTCTTTTGATTACTTTGGTCGAGAATACTCTCTCTTCAAGAGAGTATTTCAAAGCTAAAGTTATTTTTTCTTTGAATATGTTTTTAAGGGCATATTTTACCGATATATAACCCTGATTACTACTACTACAATGATCGTTGCGGTTGTGCATAATAGTAGTAGAGGGAGAGTGGTCAGTTGCTTTAGTCTGTAATGTAGTTTGGCTGGCAGAGAGAGTAGTATCTGTTCGAATGTCCTTATCTGTGAGAGCACGTGGGGTTGTAGCAGCGTTGACGTTTTCGTTTGTATCGTTTTCAGATCTTTTTTTAATAAAATTGCATTCACTAACTTTCTTCCCATGTTCCACAAATGTTGCTTGTTGGCGTATTTTTTTCGAAATAAAATGGTTTTGTTCTGGGTGCAGATCATCCCAGTAAGATTTCATTCTGTTCATATACCCAACAGCGGAGTTTATATTTTTCTATTTTATAACAGTTAAATAAATCAGTATTCAATTGATAACTCCAAGAAAATTGTGTTTTGTAGTTACAGTTTCTTCTATAACTACAGCTAGAAAGAATCTGTTTACCTGTTGAGCTGTTGTTTTCGTTCTGTTCCTCGGTTGTGTTGTTGACGTTGCCGTCTCCAGCCATGTTGGTTGTAGTAACTTTCTGCATGGTAAAGTCAAGTTTCAGTCGAAAACCACTACGATCTTGAATAAAAGGCTCCCTCAGTTAATTCATCTGAAGATTAACTAGTTATTTAACAGGGCTGATAGTTGTGGCTTCAAAGTTGGAGATAGTATTCATCGTATTTTCATTAAATAGTCCCCCACGCCAAATACGCGACATGTCCTTCGAGTACCTATGTATGTATGTATGTATGTATGTATGTATGTATGTATGTATGTATGTATGTATCTACAGTGAACAGTCGTTAGAAGATATATATATATATATATGTGTGTGTGTGAGGTGTGTGTGTGTGTGTACGTGCAAGTATGTTTCCCTGTAAGTATTTTAAATGTTCATATTATCATGAAATTACATAGGTGTGCGCACACAGACGTATAATTAAAAATATATATACAGAGTTAAAGTGAAATAACTGTAGTAAGTCAACAACATCAATTCAGATCAATTATAGAGGAAATTTTCTGTAAGATGTTCACTGAAAATTTCTCAAAGAATTGCAATTTGCCTCTTAGTTGAAGAAAAAACAACAGCAATAAACAAAAAACAAAAACAAAAAACAACCGAATGTCAACTGTTAGCGGTATAAATCGAAAAAAAAGAAAAAACAGATAGAAGAAATGTAGCGAGAAAAGGAGGGGGGAGGCAGCAGGGGCGGCACGGGTCCCAGGATGGGGAGAGGAGTATTTAGTCGCGCCCCGCGGTAATGACTGTGGTGGCATTGCTACGGAGAATGGCCAGAGACACACTCTGCAGTAGCGACTCCATCTCGTGGGGCTCATTTCTGCGGCGGAGCGCAGCAGAGCCTATTTGGCGGAGGAAGGCTGTAGTTCGAGGACCAAGGACACCAGACATCTCGACGGCTACCGGCATGAACTGATAGCGACCGGCCAAGCTCATGTACTTACGGACCTTCCCCTCCTCCGCGTTGCGGGCTGCGACACCGGGGTTTGCGGCAGAAGCCGCGAAGTTGGTGCTGGAGAACGTGTCGCAGCACGTCGCGTCCCAGATTAGGGATCTGTCTCCCTCGAATCGGACGAGGGTTATCCAGTCTGCGCGCTTACCGTCTCTGCGGTCGAGACCTGCAGGCTTATGTTGGGACGGGAAGCCGGCCGCGTCGAGGCCTCTTCTGACAATGTCAGTCAAGGCGGCATGTCGGGGTAATTGGCCTGCGCTGAGGCTGCAGAACAAAGGATGCAGGCCGAATATATATTAACAACAATAAGCTAAGAGAAATAACTCAGAATGGCCGCTGGCATGAATTTGAACAACATAGAAAAATACAGGTATATCAAATAGCATACAACATAAATTCTAAATTTATTAAAATTATCGCCGCCTCTAGAAGATATATCATAATTACCAAATGGCAGTTAAGACCAGCTCCACTTGAGAAGGGGAAAGAAGCTTCAATAGTCAAGAATTATCCAAAGTTGACTTGCTACTGAGGAAAAGGACAGGGTTATTGTCTGGAGAGAAAAGGCCAGTCGTTGACATATGTTTCTGGCTCAATATTCGTCACCAGGCAATTGTCCGACCTTATCTACACTAGCCAAGGGACCTAGACTGATACAAAAAAGAATTGAACACATTTATGGTCTAGAGAATTTGCATACTTAAAAAAAAAGCTAAGAGAAATAACTCAGTGGTCAGTGGCATGTATTTGAACAACATAGCCAAATACAGGTGTATTAAATACCATACAACATAAATTCTTGATTTATTAAAATCATCTCCTAGGGCATATATATATATATACGACGGGCTTCTTTTAGTTTCCGTCTACCAAATCCACTCCGAAGGCTTTGCTCGACCCGGGGCTACAATAGAAGACACTTGCCGAAGGTGCTACGCAGTGGGACTGAACCCGTAACATTGTGGTTGGGAAGCACACCTCTTACCACACATCCACGCCAGCCCATATCTTTCGTCATATTACAAACAACAAATTCTCTGTAGCTGCTTCCTCACAATTTTAACCCAACATCGTTATCCGATGGATTGATGATATCTGTGAAATTATCGTAAAGTGATTGAATGATTTACACGATTAATGTGACCAAAGGATAATATAATTATTTGCCTCTAGATTTTAGTATCCTGTTCTCCTCTTTTCCATGGCACAACCGTTATTATAGTGTGCGACAAAATCATTTTTAATATTTGTTCTGGCTCCTTTATGTGTTACTATTGAACTGCTTTTCATTTCACTCTTCTAGAATTCATAAAAAAAATACCTGTAAATCGACAACTCTTGCGACGACACGCTCCTCCTTGTATTAAACTGACGTCGTAGAGAATACCATCTTCAATAACATAATGACATTTTAATGGAGTTGGACATGAAAATCCTAATAAAACACGGCATTAGCTCTTCATTCTCTCATTCCCTACGAATAATATTGGGTGCCTAATTATTAATATCTCTACATTGAACTCTCATATATAGAAATATCTTTTGTTTTTATCGAACAAATGGAAATGAAATAATTCAATAAACTGGAATATATTTCTTCCCCACCAAAATATTTCGTTTTCAAAAACCCGCCAGGGAAATTATCTTTTCTTTAATAAATTCACATAGAATCCACCATCACGCCATACCAAGCCGTCCTACAGACGTACAAATGCAAACACTCAGCATACATATAGAAATAAAACACACTCAGACATATACACAGGCTCGTACACGCACACATACACACAAATATGTGTTTGTATGTATTGTTTACACGTTAACGTATTTGTATATATATATATCCGCGCAAACATACATGTCTAACTGTTCAAATGACTATGATTATATAGACCAATGCACCAAAACGTAGAACATTTCAAAGGAAAACACAATCATACAGTCACGCATAGTTGCTGCAGTAGCCTCGCAGACATACAAACAAGTCCACAAAATAAAAGTGTTCAAAGAATCACATAGACTTGGAAACAACACAAACATGGCATTTAAAGAGAACGCTTGACTCAAAATTCTAACACAGTCAAGAAAAACAAAATTGATTCCTTACATTTTGTGTTTAACAAACAATAAATAAAGGAATGCGGGTGTTTTCAAAAAATACCTCACCGAATGACGACCGTGCCTTACGGGCTGTCCTTTAGCAAGGCATAACAACAGTTCAGCCACCGTGCCAGGCATACGGTTAAGTCATGGGACTGCAGCATGGCAGAATGTGAAGAGGTATTGGAATGGCTCAACTGATGGTCAGTGGAGGAATCCTAGAGGAACAACAGTCAGGATCACCAAGCTCTATCAAGAGAGTAACTGCAAAGAACCCATTGTGGGCCACTGTTTTAATGAATGCAGAGAGATCCGAGGTCCATATTTTCTTTATTTGGCTCTAATATTCTTTAGTGACACGTGTCTTGTTACATCGTATGATATGTTTTCCTCCACCCCTACGTACCTGTAATATTCCTCATCATATATAGGGGAAACAGTCAAGTCATTAATGGAGATGCTGCTAGTCTGGTTTACAGTTTTTCCTCTTTCCACAAACACATAACAACATTTATCCTGACCAAACTCCAACCCTGTATCTTTTGAGAATGTTATAACCAGGTCAAGGCTCTTTTTCATCTCATTCATATTCTTGGCATATAGTTTCAAGTCATCCACAAAGAAACTGTGTAATTTTTGTATTTCTGTTTCCCTATAAATCAGTGAGATACCCTTCAGACTTCCTTAACATGAATGACAAGGAATTAACAGAAAGTATAAACAGCATCACAGAGAGGCTGACCCTTGGAATATACCCCTGTGATATTGTTTTCTATCAGTGGTAATACAATAACTCCTTGTATTTAACTTCAAGATGGCAGCCCATGATGAAAAACTCATCAGTGCTCTACCAACATGCTCAGGCTGAACATGGAAGCTCGATTAATAGCACAGAGGTTAAGATTTTATCGACGCATAGGAATGAGATGACACTTAGACAGATCACAGAAGCAACACACATAGCAGTAGACAGACCGAGCTTCAATAGAAAGTATGAAAGGAACAGTAACACCCATTACCACACCACACCACACCACACCACATGACTATATACGTATATGTTAGATAAATATATAGAGATAAATATATAGATGAATAAAAAAACAAAACACTAATGAATATATTGATAGAAAGGGCTTCACATTATACAACATACGAAGCGAACCTATACACACACGCACATACATCACAGCAATATCAGCAACATATTGACAGCAGCACCAGCAAAAAAAAAAAAATTTGAGAGGAGAAAGGAACACTGCTACTGAGTACAAAGACACACACACAAACATACAGTCACATACACATACACAGAGATAGGCACAAGCGCATGTGCACAATGAATAGGATACACATCAGTCAAGAGCAGAATGGAGTGAGTTAAACAGGACGAAGAGCATCGCTGAAGAGGTCACAGATGTGTGACGAAAGATTTCCGGGACATGAGTTAGACCCAAAATAAATAATAACTGTAATAAATGAGTGAAGAAAGAATATATAGTGTGTGTGTTCATTTGGCAAAAAAAAAAAAAAAAAATGACCATTCCAAAGTATAACAATATCGGTTTCAACACACGGTTTCACATCAGATGTCTTGCAACACAAATTGATAAACGTAGTGTATATATATATATATATATATATATATAGCAGTAATGGGTGTAAATTTCATTAAAGTTTGCTTACTAACACCTGAATAAAGTCTAAAGATTGATCATTTACTTTATTTTGCACAAATGTTTATGCAGTATAAGCCAAACCCCTAGAAATTGAGATTAGTATTTGTTGTTTTTTCAGCTCCAAGGCAGCCCTGATTACACAGACCTATGATCAAAGACATTCCAGTCATGACCATCCTATTTTTTTTTTTTTTTCACTTTCATTCTTCTCTTTTTCAAGATTCTAGGGTATGACTTGAAGGAGATTTAGCTGCTATTTCTAACAATCCAAACGACTGCATAGTAGGTTCTTCTTTTAAAGGTAGTATACCTTGGCAAAACTGAATACAGTAAATGAAAGCAATGGAGTATCCATATTGTGTCTTATTTTCATTGGCGCAAGCGTGGCTGTGTACTAAGAAGCTTGCTTCTCAACCATATGGTCTTAGGTTCAGTCCTACTGAATGGCATATCTTGGACAAGTGGCTTCAACCAACCCCAGACCAACCAAAGCATTGTGAATGGATTTGGTAGATGGAAACTGAAACAAGCCTTACATATATATGCGTGTGTGTGTGCGTGTGTGTATGCGTGTGTCTTTGTGTCTGTCTCCCCACCATTGCTTGACAACCAGTGTTGGTTTATTTGCATCATGGCCTAGTGATTTGGCAAAACCAGGCCTAAAAATAAAATAAGTACTGGGGTCAATTTATTCAACTAAACCCTTCAAGACGGTGCCCCAATATGGCCACAGTCTAATGCCTGAAACAAGTAAAAGACAAAAGATAAGGATGGGGCATATTATATATGTAACATCACAAGCAGGGCCCTTCATTGTAAAGGACGAGAGAACAGCTCTTTTAACAACGTTTAGCCATTTCTTTTACACAACAGTGGCACAGTGTTATAACTTAGTTAACAACTAAAACACTAAAAGTTTTTGGTGATCAAATCCTTTGTGGTATTCTGTATACTACTCAAGCTGAGCTGCAAAGCTTCACTGCTGCTGCTGCTGCTGCTGCTGCTGCTGCCACTATTACTATTACTGCTGCTGCTGTAAGAGGTATTTGTTGTTGGTTGTTCTTTCTTTTTTTTTGTTCTTTTTATTGTGTTTTAGGAGAGTGATGAGTGACCCCAATAATACCTACCAGCAGTTCCAATGCAAGAGTGCTTCTTCTTCTTCTTCTTTGCATTGTATGTACCACAGTGTTCTGTTCCCTTCTCAGACAAGAGAGTAGGTGGTGGTGGTGGTGGTGATGGTGATGAAATATTGTAGCTAGAAAATAATGGCAATGAACTCTTTCTATGGTGTAAGCACTATAGCAACTGTAATTTCTAGCACAACTTCTGCCACTTGTAATAAACTACTGGCAGAAAAATATTTTAACTTTTTTTTTTTTTTTTTTTTAAATCTTTTCAAATTTTTGTTTTGTTTTTGTGTGTGTGTGTGTTTTCGGAAAAGGAAGTATCATCTGAATTTTACGCTCATCTTCATGATTCTAGTTTACCTAGTTTACACAAAAAAACCCCCAACTTATTCTTTGCTCATCAGCCCATTCTAACAGCTAGCTGCAGTAACTTAACCACTGATTTTTTCCCCCTAATAATTTAAACACCTATTCAACATAGGTATTTATGCTAGAGAGTGAAGGGGAAGAGGAGAGAGGGGAAAGAGAAAAAGAGAGAGTGTGCGTATGTTTTACACATACACACACATATATATATGAAAAAAGTTTACTTCAAGAGAGAGAGAGAGAGAGAGCGAGAGAGGGAAAGGGGAGAG